>CM055967.1:20810000-20990000 GCA_029531755.1 Holothuria leucospilota | reverse complement strand
TATTATTATTATTATTATTATTATTATTATTATTATTATTATTATTATTATTATTATTATTATTATTATTATTATTATTATTATTATTATTATTATTATTATTATTATTATTATTATTATTATTATTATTATTATTATTATTATTATTATTATTATTATTATTATTATTATTATTATTATTATTATTATTATTATTATTATTATTATTATTATTATTATTATTATTATTATTATTATTATTATTATCCGCATGGATAATGACTTAAGGCGACACTTCGTGCTAATTCAACAACATTAAGGCGACACCTGGAATTAAGGCGACACATAACTGTCGCCTTAAAGGAATAGGTACCATTTAGAAAAATAATTTTATTGTCGCAAATAGGCTTAAATTGTTCATTTTGGTCTAATAAGTATGTCTACCAAATTTGGTTAGGGTGGGGTTAGGGTTAGGGTTAGAAAATTTGAATTTTTAGTGTGCAAGTCAATGTAACTGTCGCCCTAAGTTAGTATCCACGCTTATTATTATTATTTATTATTATTATTATTATATTATTATTATTATTATTATTATTATTATTATTATTATTATTATTATTATTATTATTATTATTATTATTATTATTATTATTATTATTATTATTATTATTATTATTATTATTATTATTATTATTATTATTATTATTATTATTATTATTATTATTATTATTATTATTATTATTATTATTATTATTATTATTATATTATTATTATTATTATTATTATTATTATTATTATTATTATTATTATTATTATTATTATTATTATTATTATTATTATTATTATTATTATTATTATTATTATTATTATTATTATTATTATTATTATTATTATTAGTGTGAAATTGTAATTGTTGATCAAACCGTATGCTGAATTGTTGTTCCTAGTCACGTCAGTGTAAATTTCAATGTTCATATACATTTAAGAACTAATCGATTAGAATGTTACATACATCATCAGTGTTTTGTGAGGGATACATTGTTATTTACAGGCGCGGCGGAACGGGAAAAAATATTGGGGGGGGGGGGAGTGCCAGCAAGACTATTTAAGCGGAGCGCCACTATCAGTTGGCGGGGAGCGTACAAGAAAGTTTTTGGCTTTACAAACCCTCCAGATGGCCGGAAACAGCCCTTTCCGAGTGTTCTAAGCTGTATGTACCCAGCCTTGACATATGGGTCTTATGCAGGGGCGAATCTAGGGGGCCGACACGGCCCCGGCCCCCCCTTTTTGAAATTGCAAAAAAAAAAAAAAAATGAAAGGGAAAAAAGAGGGGAAAAAAAGAGAGAAAAAAACGGAAAGGAGAAGAGATAGAGAGAAGGACAGAGAGTGGAGTGATAGAGAATGAAGCTGCAATTAGCAACCTCGAAGTATGGGAGTCATAGCGCACAGCAGATCAGTTTGAACGTCGATTGGGACGTTTACACACATGCTGATCTTACTACACATGATTGGATACAATCAATACGATACAATACCGATACAATACCATCAGCCAATCGAAAAATACCTTACGAGACAGTGCGCATCAGTTGGGATGGGGTGCTATCAAGCCTGGCAAGTGCCATTTCCGGCCATCTGGGATGTATTAAAACCTCAAATTTTCTTGGAACGCTCCGCGCCAACCTATGGTGGCGCTCCGCTTAGATAGTAAACGCAATGGCGTACACAAGGGGGAGGCCATTTTTTAACACAAATTTTACTTCAAAAGGTAGCATATGTGGCACCAGATTGCATGTTAGGACACCTAATTTTTCAAAAATTTTCAAAGGGGAGGGGGGGCCCCCTCCCCTTAGACCCCTCCCCCAGGCCGGCGATCACACAACATACTGCATCCCCTCCCCGGGAGAGAAATCCTTGGTACGCCACTGAGTAAACGGGATTCAAACTTACAACGCTGGGACCAAAAGTCCCAGCCAGCTGAGCTGATCCGTCCTCACAAAAATGTGTAATAAAATAAAACCAAACTTTACATTTTGTTCACAAAAATTGCACTTCTTGATGGCTGCTATCAAGCCTGGCAAGTGCCATTTCCGGCGATCTGGGATGTATTAAAATCTCAAATTTTCTTGGTACGCTCCACGCCAACTCATGGTGGCGCTCCCCTTAGATAGTAAACGGGAGCCCCGCCCCCAAACAAAAAATCCTAGCTACGCCACTGCATGAGAATTAATATCATGGGAATCACAAGGCCTTAGAATTGTCTTTTCCGGCTATCTGGGACGTGTTTTCACCCAAATTTCCTGGTATGCTACGCATTGGCAGCGGTAGCGGGGGAACGAGGAGGAGGACACGTTCCTCCCTAAAATTTTCAGTGAGGGAAGCTCCCTCCATAAATAAATTCGTAAGGAGAAAAATGAGGAATTATAAATTAAGTAAAAATCAGAAATCAACAAGTATAACCATAATCAATGACAAAACTAAATGGCCAAATGCTGTTCTGTCAGTTAATAAATCCCTCGATTTTTCTCTGAAAGACGTTAAGATTGGCCTACAGTGCACGTCAGCAACAAAATTTTATTTAGAAATATAGTGGTCGGAAACATTATAATTCGGTCATTCAGTTTTGATACTATGTAAGGCCTACAATAATACCATCATTACACTGCCTGGACGTACCCCCAAAACAATGACAGGGCTGCCAAGTCTCGTGCATTCTGGGTGATTTTCACTTTCTCACTGAGTCCACATAAAACAAGAAATTAGGCAGAGGGGAACATGCACGTGATAAAGTACATTAACGCCCACATGTCAATGCAAGGTACCTGAGTCCTGGCATCAAGTCGAACTAAGATATGGGTCACAAATTTCTCAAGGAAGTCCCTCAATATTCACCAAGTTAGAACATGACTACTAAAGATCTGATTAGACACCTTGAACAGGATGCATTGTAATAAGGCACTGTGCCTATGATAACTGTCTTCTGTTAATAACTTGTGGAAAAATTAATGTGTTGAGAGTTGAGACATGAAATTATATGAAGCAGAAAATGCAAAAATAAGACATGGAAAGTGCTATTTCCGGCGATCTGGGAGGTCTATTTTGTCAAAAATTTTCTTGTACGCTCCGCGCCAACTGATGGTGGCGCTCCGCTTAGATGGTATAGTACCGTCAATCACAGGTCGAACAACTTCGGCCCCCCCTTTTCAAAAATCCTGGATCCGCGCCTGCATAATCTGCAATTTCTCAATTAAGGAGAAAAAAAAATAAATCTATGAAAAATGGTAATACATATTCTAAGCGGAACGCCACCATCAGTTGGCGCGGAGCGTACAAGAAAATTGTTGTCTTTGCAAACCCTCCAGATGGCCGGAAACGGCACTTCCCGAGTGTTCTAAGCTGTGTGTATGCATCCTTGAAATATGGATCTCATGTCTGCAATTTCTTAATTAATGATAAAATCTACGAAAAATGGTAATACATATCAGATGAGTTGAGCAAATATGGGGGGGGGGGGGGCTGAACATACCTTTAGTCCCCTCACTTTTTTCATTAGGGGACTGAGTCTTCCAAGCCCCCTCCCCCGTTTCGTCGCCACTGGTTGGTTATTTAAAAGAGACTTATTTGATATATACACAAAATTAATTCTTAGATGAATAATATGGAATTTGTCCCACTGGCTATAACACAATGAATATAGGCAAGGCGTGAGGTTAAAAAGCGAACACCACAATATTTGAATCACTCAATACCTTTGAAAATCTCTCAATATGTTTAAATATTGGCGTAAATTTGTAAAACCGAACATCCTTATAAGCACGCTCTGGACAATATTTTGAGAAAAATACATCAAGCAGGATTTCTTAAAGATTCTACCGGAAGGAGATTATTATCCGGTCGGACAGGACGACCGGACTAGATGTCGGATTCATGGGCGTCAACAGGTGGGGGACAGGGGAACGTGTCCCAGCACTTTTAAAAGTGTGGTATATCATATCGTTTGTCCCCCCACCCACATTTTTCCAAAACTCGAACAAAAATAGCAGGTACATGTTAGACTCCATGGCTCACAAAATAACTATTTTATTAGAATCAACCCTGAAAATGGTAGAAATAGCAATTTAATGCATAAAAATCGTAGGAAAATGCCTCAGATTACACCACAGATCTTCTGAAATTCAATTTTTCCCTGGCCTTTAGCGGGCCCTGGATCCCCATGCTAGGATTTCGCGATTTGTGCTTGAATTATTTTTGCCAAGGTTATGCCCCTCCGCCCACACATAGACTTTTGAGAAGCTGTTGACGCTCTTGGTCCGATGTTTTCAACCAGCCCAGACCAAAAGTCGAATCGATTGGTCCTGAAGAACAAATCTCAGCAGTATCTCTTTATTTATTATTTTCAAGTGGACGGCATATCAACAACTATATTTTCTCAACTTTAGGAAGTTGCGCAGTGGACTGCTTGTATACTTATTTCATTTACTCTAAAACAGTGTTCAGGAATACTGAACTCTTCATTACTGGCTATGTAATAAGCGAAATACTCTTACGTACAGGTTGCAACATGTAACACCCTCCTCGTCATCATCACAGGTACAGTCGACACAGTTCTCTAAATTGTATTGGACTTTCATCCCTGCCTTGTCACACTTTATTTCCGCTAATTTTAAGAAAGAAAAAGAAATCTAATTAGTGGTGGATAGTATTAAGTACATACCATCTGCTTCCAAAGGAAATCACTGATTCTTCGAGCAATTCATTCAACTGCCAGTACGCTACGCAGTCTTGTTTGTTACTAATTAACTCTTAAGCCGAACGCACACGGACGTCAGAAAACACAAAACATGAAACAAGTTTGTTTCGCACTTGTTTCCCGTTTTCGTTGGTGTACCCGCATACGGTGAAAGGTCAACGCACACACGAAAACAAAACACAAGTGCGAAACAAACCTTCAGCTGTTCAGAGACTTTCTAAGCTTTCCTAGCTGCGCTCGTCGTAGCCTAGATGGTAGGTAGCCTCCTTGAGAAAGTGCCAAAAAGCCACCGACCAGCAGGGGTGGCACTGGCCCTTGGGGCCATGTCTCCGGTCAGGGGTTGGTCCCCCACCAGGGAGCTTTTCCACATTCAGAGCCATAGTCGGCACGGTAAAGTATATGAAGGCCCCGACGGTCAAAATGTTTTTTGGTTTCAACTGTTCAATAGGGTAGTTTCTTCAATGTGAACCCATAATTCTCGGTGCGCTTCGCATGCACTGGAGTTTTCGTTGTTTCGGTTTCTTCCATAGTCCATTCCACAGAGCTTAATATTACAAGCTGCAATTAACCTTTAGTTTAGGTAGCCTACACAGTTTTATATAAAGGTCGTGGGAATTTCATCCCATATCGCGTACCCTAGTTAATGTTGTCCTTTGTTTGCCATACCGTACGGTAATCAACTCGTTGAAGGAGGTTTTCATTGGGCAGACGGGGTGGATACGATGCAATGTATGTAATTACCGATAGGAGTCAGCCCACCCCAACCGTTGGTTATTCACAAAATGAGTATAGATTCTTTTATGTGTACCTCCACATTTTCGCACGCTTTGCGCATTATGCATTTACAGAATTAAGATTTCCCCGATAAACGCTAAATCAGCACACAGGATGGCACTTCAAGTATATGCGGGTGCTATGCAAAATATAACCTGCAGTGGAATGTTATTGTGCTAACGTTTTCTTTAAATCCTCCTCACCCTTGACGACATTGTTCTAGCAAACGTCGCCTCTGTAAGAGCTTTGGGTCGCTCAAGGGTGGCGCCAGCGGGGGGGCCAGGGGGGCCATGGCCCCCCGTCGGGGAAGGCTGGCCCCCCCGTCGGGGAAATTTTTCGGTTTCGTCGGGGAGCTGTTATGTATACGATAAAATATGTAGTCCCCGACAACGCCCAGTCGCCCCGACGATTTACTTAATTTTGGTCTAAATTAGGGCAAATTGTTCAATAAAACCCCAAATTTTCCAATTTTCTTCTTTAAAGCCTCATTTCTTTCAAATTTTCCATGGAAAATGCCGGCAATTTTTTCAAATTTTCTCCAAAAAGAGCCCAAAATTTTCGGCGCGCTTCGCGCGCCAAAATTTTCCTTCAAACGTCGTTTCGGCGCTTTATTTCCTTCGTTGAGACTTTGGGTTGCTGGCCCCCCGTCGGGGAGCTTGGCCCCCCTGTCGGGGAAATCCTGGCGCCACCCCTGGGGTCGCTGTCCCTCCCCGCCTCGACGGATCCACCCCCCCCCAACGGGAGCCTGGCCCCATGCCGGCCAAATCCTGGCGGCCACGTCTGGTTCATGGTCCTCCTTTTACTTGAAACTAGGAGTCGGGGAGGAACCGTACGTGCAACTGACAAAATCATGAGACGGAGCATGCCTCACGCAGAAAGATAGCAGTTGCACCCGGATTTCTGGCAATAGATGCGACTTTAATTTCTCCCTAAGGCAAGAAAGGGGATTCGGACCAGAAGAGCGGGGTGCCCCGCTACTGGCTACGGGCCGGGAGGGGGTTGTTAAAAGTGAGCACACAACACTTCATTATTTTAAACAGCAAACTGGTTTACTGTGGTAGGCAGCACCTTTCATGAAAGTAGTGTATGAGAACTGAAGTCTGTGAAAAAACGTTTTTGAAGAGAGTTAGCATTTTTTCACTGCCTTCTCCGTTCGAATACCCTGGGAAAGGAACAATAAACATGTACGGCCATTTTACCCACACACGGTATCAACTAACAAATTTTCAGCATCAGGGCGCCAAGACGGTTCCATGTAGGTCGCCATTTTGTAATCATGTGAGCCAGTCTCCGTCTGTTAATTGGTTGTGACTCCCAACTTGTTTCGCGAAACGCGAAACAGGCAACGCACACGGTAGATCGAAACACTTGTTTCGCGAAACACTCGTTTCGCGAAACAAGCACTGTTTGTTTCGCGAAACGATGTTTTCTGTTTTCGTCCAACGCACACGGACGTCAGAAAACACGAAACGTGTTTTCTGTTTCGTGTTTTCTGACGTCCGTGTGCGTTCGGCTTTATGCGTCTTGCACCTGGAAGTCAATTTCCTGTTTCATGTTTGGCGTATATGCACGCTGTCATGTCTCAAACCTACTCCCAGCTCACCTTTGTAGGACAGGTCAATTTCAGCTTCTGGCAGAGTCCTGGTTGGTCGAATATTATCATCTTATCGATTACTATTTACATTCCTTAGTGGGTCTCAACTGCTGACCAATCAGACTGCATTACCTTTTGCAGAATTGCTATTGAACCACAAGGAACACGAGACTTGGAAGGCCCAAGCTACAAGCTTCGCCACTCTCCTTTGTAGACCTCTTGGAAGAAACATGCAGTCACCACTGTAAATTTGTACAGTTTATTTTATCTTTTTGTCGGCTTTTGATCAACAGTAAATTCATGGAATCGATATACTAATGGACTAAACCAACAATCAGATCTCTCCATTTTGCTGTACCTTTTTGGAGCTACACCCCAAGATCCCCGAAGCCTTCGTAGGAGCGAGTGGCTCTTAGACAATATTAGTTTTAAATAGTAAATAAGTTAGTATGGAAACTTACCTTTTCCTTAATGTTGGTAAAATACTTACATTTGTTACTCTTTGCATAGCGCCGATTGTGACTGGTTGATTTGCTAAATTTAGTTTCAAAATAAACAGCAGTCTACATAATGTGTATTTCCAAAAAAAAAAGTTTTGAGGTGTATAATCTGTCAATTGTTACCTGTTTACTCGTTTGCCGATTCACTGTGTTTTTTGTCGATTTTTCGTTGTTTTAAACCAAACATAAACCACACACAGGATGTCACATGGACTAGTTGTATACAAAATGGCCACCGCTGGCTAGACCTAAACGTCGCAATGATTAATTCTGGCTGAGATTAATTCAGGGGCTGCGGAGCCAGTACTGGAGTAGGGGGCTAATCATCGAAGCGGACCAATATATGTTCATGAAAATAAAAGCCTATCATTCCAGTTTAAGGAGGCCCATTGGCCCAAAATACCTACGAAAGAAAAAGTGCGGGGGCTAAACTCCCACGCCCCTCCGTCTCCGCGGCCCCTGATAGTAGCCCTCTACTTCGTTTTTCTCAATTTTTAGGTTTGTATTTTAATGAAAAAATGGGCTTCTCTAGGAGATTTGTACTCTCGACGGTACGTAGTAATCCAAAGGCTAATTAACCAGGCCGTGTTACGAGTGAGCAACAATCGTGTCTAATCACTTGTTGTTGGAAGAATATTTATTTTGGCGGTTGAAAAGCCCAGTTAGATTCAGAGATGGTCCAACACGTTGGAGGAGGGATCAAAGACCCAATTACGCTTTCCGAAAATGTAATAAATAAAGATGCCGAAAACCACCATTTTCAAATTTTTCAACGTATGCTCTGGGAGGGAGGGAGTCCAAACAAAGAAGAAAAATTATGTTTAGTACTTCTGTGAAAGTGATGAAATTAATGAATCTATACACTCAGCCATTCTTATAAGCAACATTTAACTCACAATTATAAAAACAATTTCTCTGATTTGATTAACATTTGATAGTCAAGGATGTTGCTACGAGTCTTCTACGCTTTAGGTCCGTAAAGTACTGAATAAATGCATAGATCTGTAGTACTACATCTCAAGGATGGTAATTACTACATGGGAATGAAAATAACAAAATAGTGGTGTAAGAAAACAATCGATAGTTTGCAAAGAACCTTAAGATTTGTACATCCCTGCTAGTGATACAAACGATCCCTCCACTGCAACCACCATTGATATTGAAACGTAGGTCAAACTTACGTTCTTTAAAAATTAATTAAAAAAAAAATTGTTCAGCAACTGAACACGTATTTGCTTCTGCCTTCCTTTTTTTAAGGTTATTTCCCACCTTCATCATTGTCTGGCTACGCGGCCTAATCAACATCAAACATCTGTAACAACCACAGTGTGGTTTAAAGATATTAAATAACGTAAGCACAAGTCTGGCCTAGACATAGTAAGGGCGAGAGGAAGTGAAGACAGACACGGGCTGGACTCACTTTTTTTTATAACAAAACACCGTTTCCAATATGAAAGAAACAAGGTTCTTACACGATATGTTCTAACAGTTTCGGGAAAAAGCAACAAAGTGAAAAACACTAAGTTTACAAAAGGTATGAAAGCTCATACGTACAAACCGTACGCTCTGACATAGTTTCTAGTTTATAAAACATATATTTATCTTAGTTCTCTGCAAGCCTTTTCTTAGGGAACACATTTAAAAAAGAAATGGGTGGGATGCAAAGCAAAAACACTTAAAAATTTTGATTTGGAGTTTCACATATTTTTATAACCCAGAAGAACCTTATCTTTTAAAATCCTATACATTTGAGTCACACAATGTCATTAGTTTAACCTACTGTAGAGTAGCCATCCTCACCGGCTTGTGGCTGACAGAGTAAAATACGTAACGTACTGAAAACCAGAAACGAATGCCAGAGCGAACGGTTTGTACGTAAGAGTTTTCGTACCTTTTGTAATTGTAACAATAAATTAAAACACATAAGGCCCATGCACTTCTCTTGAACGTTTTCATGATACTGCTAGATTTCCATTCAGCTTAAAGCTAACTGGCTTTAGGTTGAAATGGGTTTTTCGGGAGGGTTAGAGCCGCTTTGCAGCAGAAAGCTGGTTTTACTCGATCCAAGTTTTAAGTTCCTCTTCTTTCGATACTATACGCTAGCATATAGATACTTCTAAATCACTGATAAGCGATCATACTTCTCGATATTTGACAGATAAAAGGTTGTTATTCTGACAACTTACCATGGGGTTTTAGAGAAGTTAGTAATATTATTTTAAGCTCTTCTGGAATTTTAGATCTTGCTAGCTGTTTGCAATTGTTTGCCTTAGTTGAAAACATTGCAAAACCCTTTATTATGACTTTTGAACGATATTTTGATATTTTTGAGGACAAATGTGATATGGCTTTTAATTGTCACTGTCCCATATTATCCATTGACGAGTCCCATATTTTTCAGTCCACAATTTGACAGTCTTTGGTCCGTTGCCATAGAATAACGCAACATAACCCGCTGATCATTATCATGCACATTTAAGCATGTATGTTCCAAGTAAAATGTGTGCATATAGTCATTCGTTCTGTAGTAGTAAATAAAAGTTTGATACAAGCCAGGTAATACGAACTAACAATTAAGCAATCTAGTCCAGAGTAAAAGGAATTTAGTATATGCTTCAGAGGTTGGAAAGTTAATCTTATTCATTCAACTCCCATCTTCGAAGCTTATTCTGTTGTTGAGATATAAAATGTTGTACTTTGTACTCCCATTTGACATGGTCGATTACGTAATAATTTGCGATGTCCTTCTGCACAACTCTCACCATGCTTTTGTTTCCTTGTGAAATTACAATGTTTATATAACGTTGGACAAATCATTGCTTTCTTGCATAGAAGGAGAGTGCTTGCATGGTCGGGCCATTCTATAACAATAAGACAGTGAAAAAGCTTTGGCACAAGTGCCTTTGAAGAAAAAAAAAAACAGACTGTAATCTGAGTATTACAAGAGTGGCATCACAATTGATTGTGCATTTCAATATTATAAATTTTGTAAATAAACTTCCACAGTTTATGTCTAATCACACAAATGTCCCGTACTGGCAGAAGTTTGGGTCTGATTTGGATTTACTTTCCAATCTTCTTAACATATATTTCCGAAATTTTTTTCACTTGAACGACTTTAGACGCACTTTAAGCAAGTGCATGTCTAGCTTTATCGCATTACATTTAATAACTAATCGTAAGTCTGCCTGATTTAACTGACAAATGGACGATTAAAGCAGCTGTCCAAAATTCTGATGAATAAGTGTAGGTTATCGAAGGACACTTAGGCTAATGATAAAAAAACGAAGTGATTGAATACAGAGAGAGAGTGAGAGTTAACCTGGGTAACCAACATCTGTAACAGGGAAAAGAGAAGAGAAACGACCTTTGGAGAAGCGAGACATGTGAATGAGAAGACTTATTCATAGACGTATTTCGTTACCGTATGTGGTACTCACCGAAACAATCCAGCTGAATAAAACAATGATTTCATTGTCTTGAACCAGAATAAAAAAATCATTATTTCACTCAACACTTTTAGTATTTGTTAATTTTGTTAATTTTAATTTATGTGATTTGACGTATTCATTTGTATGTACTTGGAAGTTTTTAGAGTTATAAACTTTTCTAATTTGTTCTATTTAAAGACTAAATGGCAACATGCATCAGACATGCATAAAATAATTGTGCAGATACAGAAGTACTTTCTTTAACACTTAGTACTTACTGTTTCGGAAGCATTCTCCGTGATTAGGGTGCGGATGCTTGGGAACAAATTTTCCCGGTATGGGAATAATCTTAGCGATGGAGACATGCAGACAGGTAGCAAGCACAACGGTTGTAAGAACGATCTTCATGGTGAGTTTATGCTGGATACTAAAACTTGTGTAAAACATTAACCAAATTGATCGCGCTTTCAAATCATCGATTCATAGAGGTGACATAAAGTCTTTTCTTTTATAGCAAATTATTACACACCTCATACCAAATTTAAGTCAACCAAAATGTATGAGCACAAAAGTTGAGCTAACGTGATTGGCGATTTCACAGGTGACAATGTACGCATACAGAAGTACTGAATAGTTATGTTAAGATGAAAAACATAAGTCTAGTATTTAAAATGCACTAGAGATGTCAAATTTGGAAACGGGTATAAGACTTTCATTCCCTATCAAATCTCGTAGTTTAACATTATCTCCTGTTTTCTTTTTCTGACAGGTAATGGCTATCTTTGTCAGATGATCAAATTACATTTATTTGGTTTACTGCACTCTCGTGCTGTTGAGTGGCTGCTTAAACTTTACTTCAAACATTAATTGAACAATTTGGGATGAGCACACGGTTTCAGGGGTCCTTCAAATAAACACTCACTGCCTACACATTAGGTTTTGAGCCGGTGGCTTAGAAGGTAAACATGGAACACAATCTCTTTTGGAATTTTGACAACAAAAGTAAACGTAGTCCTCTATATCCCGATACTTCGGTTCATGATCAGGGTATCTTTCTCATTTGAGCATGTCAACTTCTAAAACATACCTGCAAAGTAAGATTTAACGTTACCTGGAAAAGTTTCCGGCAATTTAAGCGGTGGGCCTATTTTGGCAAAAATTCTTGGTAAATTACGAGCAAACTCCGACGTCACTTAAAGTGGACCTAAAGTCTAGAATTTCAAGAATATATATTCAAAAGGTTAGAAAGTAAAGTTCATTCATCCAATTCCCATTTTCATAGCTTCCCCCGTTGCTGAGATATAAAATGTTGACATTTATTCACTTAATTTGAAAAAGTCGATTGCGCAATCATTTGTGATGTCCTTCTTGTACAACTCACATTACCTGCTTTTGTTTCCTTTTGAAATTTAGATGTTTATATGACCTTGGAACATTTACTGTTTCCTTAAAGAGCATGTTGTATGGAGAGCTCTTATACAGCCAAGTCACCCTACAGCAGTAAGACAATGATCACGTCATGGCACAGGGTGCAGTGGCTTTCAGAAAAAAAAATAAAGAAATACAAAGACGGTAATTTGAGTAGTACAAGAATGACATCACATATTATTGCGCAATCTACCATTTTAAATTGAGTGAATGAGCTTCAACATTTTATATCTCAACCCAGGAACGTCCTGCGAAGATGGGAGTTGGACCATTTGGATGTACTTTTCAAGCTTTGTAACATATATTTTTGAAATTCCAGACTTTAGGTACACTTTAATGTCACATAATATGCCCAAGGCAGTGGCGGATGTGACGTCATATCCGGGTGGCCACGAACAAGAACACGAAAACAAGTACTGTACTACGCGTATACTCAGCAAACATAATCCGGCCGAGTTTGTTTTCATCTACAATGTGACCTTTTATCCAAATGCCCGTATGTCCACCCCAAGCTATAACATAGGCGTACTGAATTATTTTCTAGGGGTTAAACCTTCTTTGCCTGACAAAAACCTGAGGAATAAAGTGCTCGACACTGCCCAATAACTTGGCTGAGAAACTGGTTTTTGCAAAACTTCAAGGGCCGCAACTTCTTAGCCCCTGGTTCGTACGCCTATGTCTAATAATATTCCCAGTGGAGGTAGGGGTAGGGTACGAGGGATGTATCCTCAGGGGTGGCGCCAGGTGGGGACAGGGGGCAATGACCTCTAGCCGGGAAAGGCTGTCCCGGTCGGGGAATTTTTACAGTTTCGTCGGGGAGTCTTAGTCGATACGAGTATGCAGTTTCCGACGGCGGCTAGTCGCCCTGACGGTTTGCCTGTTTTCTGCTCTCAAAAGGACAATTTCTCTGATAAGAACCCCAAATTTTCGGCGCGCTACGCGGCTGTAAAGTCACTCCAGTTTTTTCAATAGTTACATTCCACATATATAGTACAAGTCCTGTTCACCCTACCAAGTAACACGTAGGCAGAGTACACAGTTTATGTAGAGGTAGTAAATTTCATCCCATATCGCATGCCTAGTTGCTGTTCTCCTGTTGTTGTGTGTGTCATGCGGTACGGCCAGTTGGTGAGCGACTCACGGAGCACAGTTTGGCTATTTCATCGGGTAGTCCAGGTGGTTTTGATACAATGTACGTTTTCCCCGATACGGTCTACGACCCGTGCAGTTTTTTCTTTCTTGTTCTTAATGATTACATATGTGTTTTGTGTAAGCGAACCAAACATTTTCGCTCTCTTCCCGATTTCACGATTCAGATTGAAAAGAACACTATCAGTGCGCAACTCGGCCCTTGGAGTATAAACTGATATTATGAAAAATATGCCCTGCAATGGCATTGGGTAGGCTCCTTCACATCCCCTTCTCACCACCTCTCGATATAGGGGCTGTTGAACCTTTGGGTGGCTGGCATGGCCCGTCCCCTGTCGGAAAATTCTGTGACCACCCATGGTCGGTTTACTTATTGTAACGTCCGGCCAAGTGCTGCTGGTGTAGGAATTTCACGATTCAGATTCAAAAGAACACTATTAGTGTGCAACTGGGCTCTTGAAGTATTAAGTGATATTATGCAAAATATGCCCTGCAATGGCATTGGGTAGGCTCCTTCACATCCCCTTCTCACCACCTCTCGATATAGGGGCTATCGAACCTTTGGGTAGCTGGCATGGCCCGGTCCCCTGTCGGGAAAATTCTGTGACCACCCATGGTCGGTTTACTTATTGTAACGTCCGGCCCAGTGCTCTGGTGTAGGAATAACTTGAAAATAATAGACAACCGGCCACAAAACAATATAAGAGGACAAGAGAAAAAATCGACAAACAGGATTTGTAAAATTTACTAGCTATAATTCAAATGCCATAAAAAGAAACAAACTATTTACATAACAAGGTCGTATACTAGTTCTCAATTATTTACACTATGGATACAAACGATGAACTGCGTAAGGGGTGACGAACTGCGTAAGGGACGACGCACTGCGTAAAGGGTGACGAACTGCGTTGAGGGGGACGAACTGTGTTGTGGAGGACGCACTGCGTTGAGGGGGACGCACTGCGTAAAGGGTGAGGCACTGCGTAATTGGTGACGCACTGCGTAAGGGGCGACGCACTGCGTAAGGGGCGACGCACTGTGTAGAGGGCGACGCACTGCGTGAGGAGTTTTTTTTTGCTCTTACACAGCTTACGGAACAGACAACCTATCTTCCAAAGAAAACGAGGAAATACTCAAGTCCGAAAAGGAAAACCCAGCCCACGTAGCTATACCCAACCCTCACGTTAATACTCTCCAGTTCCCACCTCTCCTTCCTCTCCTTCCTCTCCTTCCTTTCTTACAAATGTCCGTGCTTTTTAAACAACCCATGTCACATGTCCGTTCTCAGTCGTAAAAATGAAACCTGAATACAATAAATCTCTGGCTACTTTGAAGCCGAATAAATTAGCCTCGCCTCTTAGGAGCCGTGTAAATAGACCCCACTTTAATAAAAGGCAACTTTTCAAATGTCCCCCAAAACGAAATCACATTTTGTTACATTATTTTGGCTTTCAAAAGGGTTATTTCTGCCATTAAACCGAAAATTTTCGGTACGCTTTGCCCACTCTTCCTCAGTTCCATTACTTACAGCCGTGTGTATCCTCCACCAACATTTGATGGTAAGAACAAACTTTTCCCCAGAAATCGGTCTGAAGGGATGGTACTTTTAAAACATGAAGGAAAAAGTACTAAAGAAAGTTGGAGGAGAAACGTTTGGGATGCAAAATGGATATAGCCATGACTCTTTTAACACAGTAATTCCGGGCCGATGCCATCATTAGCGACTTTTCGATTTCAGGACGGTAGAGCAAGAGGACGGAGAGTTAAACGCACGCCCGCCCGGCGTTCTGTCCTGACGTTTAAGACGTTTCGATTTTAAAGACGACGGTGTTGTAGAATGACAACAAAACAATGACGCGCCCATCTATTAACTAAGTTGCAGTGCTTTGTCAGCATCCACACTCATAGCTAAGTTGTAACAATGACGAAACTACACACGGATTAGAGACGCCATCGTTACTGGGTATTTTATAAAATTGTGAAAGTTTCTATCTCAAGATAGCTTTCCTTAGCTTAACACGGAATCATCCGTTAAAATGGCTTACCAGATGTGCACTGTTGTTGTTTGTCATGTTCACTTTTGTCAGAAGCTTGCATGCCACATGAACGAATGATGCACGTTTGCATACAGCTAACTTCAAAGTTAACGTCACAGAAACACATAGGTTATGGACGAGGGAAATTACCATGACAACCCCTGTACCGTCCTGTTTCTAGACCGAACGTTAAATCGGTCGACGACCGTCCTGAAAATCAACAGGACGGAGCGATGCTCACTTCTGCTCATGCGCAGTCCAGTATTTTGCTGCGCGTTCCGTCCTCTTTGTCTACCGTCCTGAAATCGAAAACTCTGTATTACCCCACATGGATCTACACTCAGTACATTTGGCGCACAGAAAGTTCCTTTTTGGTATGTTAAGCAGACCCATGCGCAAGATTTTCCAAAGAGGGGGTTCGAATAGACCGTGTCACCTGACGTCATCATTTGTTTACACGACCATGTTTAGGGCACACATGGAACAAACATTTTGTACACTGTATCTCTCCACTACACCCTAGTTGTACACTACATCGTGCATGCACAGTATACTTTACACGCTGCTGTGTCGCCATTACCTGACTTTGACTGATTTACTATTTGAATATGCATATCTGCGCCTCGCTTATTACCCTAACATCACAGCTTTTTGCGTTGCTGTTAGAAAAAAAATGGTGTTGGTGATATGGATCTGTAGGTGTTGAAACCTCATCTGCAGGGGAAGTACAAGGGGTTGGTCATTAGTTGTCACCACAGAGATTGTCGCAAACCCATCCCAGAACGCTCCATTGGCGAAAAATGTGCATACGCGCGGGATGCGGTCGAACATTCTTGGCACGACCCTTCCAGAGGCGTAGGAAGCAGGTCCTTTTATAGGAAGTTTCTCAGTTGAGAGGCGGGGGGGGGGGGGGTTGGTTTGATAAAAAAAAAACGGAAAGACATAAAAGTATCTCAGCGGAGCGCACAACCATTTAGCGCGTAACATACCCGCATTTTTTCCAAAATGCCTTTCAAGTTGCAAAATGACACTTCTTAAACCCCGTATGTTCCATTAATTTGTTAAGTCTTGTTTGGGGATCTCACGTCTTAGAGATTTACACTTTAGACTTAAAAGGCCCTGGAAGAAAACGATCGGTAGAGTACTGATTCCTTTTCGGCTTGGCACTTGGAGCACCTTTCGAAAGGCATGGGTTCATGGGCCTTATTGCGAGCCCTTGTTAACTTAACTTCCAGAACATTAATTCCTTACGTTTTTCCAATAATGCTATGTGTCGTTACGCATCAACAATCGGTGCGCGAAATGCGCTGAAAAAAAAAACACTTTCAGTGTCACCAAAATCTAGTTGTATGGGTTGGGGATTGTGGGGATGGGGACTACAAAATTTAGCTTTCTCTTGGAGATCTTACTATAAAAATGCTGTCATTCAGTTACAGGAATTGCAGTTTTAAAACAGTTTTGACAATAAAAACTTTCTTCAAGTGTTCTTTACCGTTGAAAAGAAGAGAATAAAAACGTGCAATTTGAGGGGTCTATGCAAGGAGTTTTAATATCATATCTTTACCATTTTTACACCCCTATGGTCATCTAATACTCCCCCATACCCCATCAGACAACCACCGATGATAGTTGCTTTCAAAGAACGCATGGAAAACTGCACAGTGAATTAAAAATGCATCAACAAAACAACAAAAGGGATTCTAAACACGGGAAATATGAAAAATGTATTTTAATATCACACCATACATGCAATAATTTAAATAAGTATAACGGCTATGTCCTCAGAAGAATATTGATCTAAGAACGTCCCATTAAAAGTTGGAAACAATCTTATCAATCGATTATCAGATTTGGCTAAAAATTAATCAGTTCGTTTCATTTTTAACCAAATCTAGTAAAATTTGAATCAAATCTAGTCAAATATTTGACAAGATTCCGGTTCTTGCTGCTATGGATTAGATTGTTTTTAGAGCGCTGGGGAAACTAGCAGGGTTGCAAGGAGATATCCCAATTAAGTACGTTACTAAATTTGACGCCCTGATTATGTAGTTGTATGGAATATGTAGCTGTGTGCGTATAAGATTGTCCAGTACTGACCACGTATGGGTGTAGCAACTGAAGAGGGTGAAGCTCCCCTAAACAAATGACCTTTCCTAGTCAATTGACCTAAAATTTAGATGGATGACCGGGTCCGTCCCGTCCCCTTCGACTAAAATACTAAGGATCATGCCTAAAGACCGACAAGCAAATATTAAAATATTGCTGATATTACCAATGTACTATGGGTACGTCATCCTCCCTAACCAAATTACTGGAAGGGACTGTATCACACACACACACCAGTTCAAGCAAATATCACTGCAGTTGACCAACTCTACGGACGATTGAACAACGGTATTCCGTTCCCAACCAAACTGTTCATGGGCGTAAATCCGGGGGGGGGGGATATATCCCCCAACATTTGACTAGGGGGGATGGCCCATGTAATCACCCCCCCCCCCCCAATGTTTCAGTCTACAGATACGTGTATGATGGAAAGTATATTTTATTCTTCATTTTCGTAAGAAATTTTTTCAATCTCGCTTCACTTTCTATGACAAATGTTTCTCAAACTATCAGAATTTTAGCAAATCGTTGGCAATCTATCAAAATTTTCGCGCGCTCCGCGCCCTTCCAACCTTACGTCAGTGTCACTCATATTATCAATATCTTCCGACAGAAACTTTCGGAGAAGCACAGCAGCAAAATGTTGAAAGTTTACGAATTAATAGGTAAAAGACTGGCTTTGGCATGTATGTTTGTTGGACAATTGAAAGTGTCTCGATGTAGAGTCTGAATGCAGGTTTTGTAATGGAAATATTATTCGTCACTGTTTAGTTACACTCCATGTCATGACCATTATTAAGGTAATAATACACGAAACTGTTCTGATCACGACACTTTCTGAAGAACAGATATACATCTCCAAACATCTGTGGAGGACCTCGCAACAATATGGGATCTTTCAGTCTAATATATAGCATGATGTGGAAGGTTGGAAGTACGTATCTGCCGTTATACATTTTTCAAAAAATTTTACCATAGCTTCGCCAGTTCGAGCTGAGCAATTATCGGTATAGATCGATGGTGATTGTTAATACACTTATGACGAAAACAGCACTCTGTAACGCTCTTATTAGTCCTTCACCCCTTTTACTACACCTGTCAGGGAGGTCTTATATCACCTCCCTGTTCCTATACCTCCAGGGCCTCCCTCTCATTTTTCATTGCTGGCAGCTGTTCGTCCGGATTTTAGTTCAAAAGTAGTAAAAATACGATAGTTGTAAAGTGTTTGGCGTCGTACTCTATATTATCATTTGGATGTCAGGTAGTATATGCATTATTTAATTGCCCCCCCCCCCCCAAATTAATATGATTAATGCAGAGCTTCCAGGAGGTACTGTTCAGGTATCTGCTAGCCTCAGATGCCCTTTCACAATGCACAATGAAGGAAAGGACATATTTCGTAATAACTCAAGAATGTTTCTGTGGACTCCACGCACATATTTTTGTGTAAAAACTTTCCCGAAATAGAAGGCAGTAAAATAGACAGAAGGGAGGGGGCTTCAGGAGATTTGTTGACAACGTATCTGTCTCTTAACAGACAACATATTCTCCTCTTTTACCTTACCAAAAATTAACATTCACTAAATTATGGACATTTTCCGGCCATATATGATCACTTCCAAAAACATCCAAAAGATAGCACCAGTTTGCATCTAAAAGCCCTTAAATTAATAAAAGAAAATCTTAAAGGGGAGGGGAAACCCCTTCCCAAGGACGACACCTTTATGTAGTGACAAACGAAAGATCAAAACTGCTGCATGCAAATGAAGGAACGCATGAAAAATAAAGGTGTAATTTAAGCAGACTTGGGGGAACTGAGGTATTATTACGACATCATCTATGGGCCCCCAATCACAAAAAATCTGGTGACGCCACTGATCTCAAGCCAACTTGCAGGTCTTGCAATGATCTCCGAATTCAAAATCCAGTTGTCTGGTATGACCCTATATGTTGATCCCTGCCTTTAAAGCTTAACAGAACATTGTTGCTCTTGAACAAATTCAATGCAGTGCAGCTTATCAAAGAGTTTTGTGCAATAGTAGGCTATTTCCTAAATGCACGAATATACCAATAGCCTACCAAAGAACATTACCACTAAAAATAACCCCTCAAAACAGTCTTCCTGGCACTTCTGAGACATTAAAACCCAGGAGCTTCCGGGGGCTTCGCCCCCTGGACCCCCACCGGGGCTTTGCCCCGGGACCCCACCAGGGGCCATAAGGCCGGCCCCTGGACCCCACCCGTCATGGGCTCGCGCTTCGCGTGCACATTTTCCACATTTGCGTTAGTTCACCCCATCCCCCCCAAAGTTGAAAAGAAATCTACGCCCCTGAAACTGTTGGCAAAATAAACTTTTCTCTTAACAAATGCAATAGGTAAAACATATACTTGGGACATTTTGAGGGTTATGCCTGCTCTCGTTATCTATGCACTGAATTGCTTAAGCTGTTAGTTCGCTCAGTTCTAACAACGGAATGTGAGCAAAACACAAGAAGGGTGAAAAAGTCAAAACGGATAATTAGACGGGGGCAATAGTCATTGAACAGGACTGATGGCACATTCAAACTAACCTACTTGTATAATTCATTAATCTCTTCTGAATGAGTATAAGAGACTTACCTATTTCTTTAATAAGAATTAAGAGCCGTCTTAGTTTTTTTTTTTCACTTGACGCTGCAGTGCATGATTTTTTCGTAAAGGTGAATAATGCACAAAAACACACTATAAAATTAAGCCTATACCAGTGGATTTCAGTCTGCCTTTCCAATCACAAACATTAATATTAGACGTAACGAGTTCTGGAAGCGATCTTGGCAGTGTGGACCCAAAACTCATCTCCAGGGAGAGCAAAGTTCTTACACTGAAGGTCCGATGGGCCTGAAAGCCTATTGGTAAGACTGAACAGCTGAATGGTTTAATCATTTTAAAGCTATCTTCTGTTTGCGCCATGCATTGCTGGTACATTGTAAAACAAATATTTGTATTTAAATAACAGAGATTTTTCTCCTTTACAGACCGACAAGTTGAATGCACAATTTTACATTTGCGCTGAAAATTCTACCGGTACGTTCCCTGTGCAACCCTGGACCCGGAGTAGCCATTTCCTAAGTAAGCACATTTGTGTCAATGACATAAGGAAACTGTTGTGATTTGACTAAGCATAATCATAGACTTACAAGTATTGAAAAAAAGAAAGAGCTTTACTAAGGGCTAGGTAAGAAGTAATGACACTGGCTTCAACAATTTCCGAACTTTTGACCAATCTGGTCCTTAGGTGCAGGTGTTTTTCTTCCCAACTTTTAGTAGAAAACTAAAGCGAAAAATATACGTCCGGACAAAAATACTCACTGCTGCGAAAACATTCTCCTCATGACAGTTTGTCCTTGCGATCAAAAACCTTCCCTGGAAGAGGAATGATTTAAAAGAAATGTCCATCATACACAGAGCAAGCAAACCGAACAAGGAAACAAACTTCATCTTGCTTTGGAGTTAGATGTGATTAGAGAAACAAGACTGAGATTTTCCTTTTCCAAAACACCTGCGGATGAACTAAAAGAACGGTGTCCTTTTAATGGTTTCATGCATGCAATTTATTTTAGTATTTTTCACGTATCACCAGTCCCTTGTTATTGCCATGATCATAGTGTTCACAGGTGCCATGAAGTACTTAATACGTAATGCAAGTAGTGCAAGATAATGGAAATAAATATGTTTGAAATCATATTTGCCAAGCACTTTAAGAATATTTGGACACAGGTCCAACTGTTGTACTTGTATATCATATTGTCTTCCTTCGCCCACAAACATGAAAGCAGGTCTTTGACACATCATGATTGATTGATTTAATGTGATTCGTAAAAGTAAATCCCAAAGCAAGCTACACTCTGTTCATTTGGGGGAAGGGGGCTGAATACTTTAATCCGAAATTTTAATGCCTCCTTGTCCCAAAATTCCATATCGTTTGCCCCAAACCATGACTGAATGGGGAACACCTCACAGGCGAAGCTTCATCAAACATGTATGGCTGACCTATTTTCAAAAGTATCCTAATGAGTATCCTAATAAGCCTATTTCCTACATCTGAAAACCATTGTTGCAGTTTGTTAGTTAGATGAGATTTAACGACACACCACCATGTGTCACATAGTGTCAACTAGATAAATATTTTTTTTTCTCATCTTGTTTATTTCATATGAGCAATATCGTAGTGTGTACATAATAGTTACATGGTTTTACAGAAGTTGTGATTAGATAAAATATAATTACATTAGCATAAACATAAACATACATTAGCATAAACATAAACATAAATAGCATAAACATAAACATAAATTAGCAAAACACTAAATATAATTACATAAACATTAGCATATTTAGACTGAATAAACAGGCAACACAATATCGAATAAAGCAGGTGTCAATAGAAAAGTGAGAAATACTTCTTAATATCTTCAAATTTTTTCCTATTTTGTTTTGAAGTGTTTGGTTTTGAGGCTATGTACTCTTCCACCCTTAATATAAACTGCATTTTTCGGAAAACTGGTTACAATCAGGCTTAGAGTTATCATATTTACAAGAAAAAATGTAATGTTTACAACATAGAATGAAAAAGTTCATGGGGTGGAAGTTAAAGGAGTTGACTCCAAAGAAGAAATCCCTTTTAGATAAAACAAACTGCTTACCAAAAAATAATTGTTCAGTATCCAAAAGGAAACTAGCAGTAATATGACATTCCCAAAACAAATGTTCAATATCTTCTTCTTCAATGTGGCAAAAAGGACAAAGAGGGGTGTCAGACTTTCCCATTCGGTGTAAGAGTCTATTTGTCCCTAGGATACGATGTAAAAACCTAAACTGAAAGTACTTGATTTTGGCCTCCGTAACTGTGATATGGGCAGTTTTAAAAATACATTGCCAATCTTCCTTACTTGGGTTGAATTTATGGTTCCATTTTGAACAAGCCACAGGAGGAAGGGAAACACCTTTTAGGATCAGGGGATAAATAGACATGTTTGGCTTAGCGTCAACTAGATTGGCTTTGTCAACTAGATAAATAGGTTCAAGTTCGGTTTCAATTATTGTTCAAATACAGTGCAAGTCATCCCCTTTAGTCGCCTCTTACGACAGGCGGGGAATACCGTGGGCAAATTCTACAACCCCCAGCCCACAGGGGGCTGTATGTTGCCTCTGATAGTGGTTTAACTTAAGCATGGGTGGCGATCCTGGAGGATGGGGGATATATCCCCTATGGAATTGTATGGGGGATTTTGTACACTATACCCCCCCCCCCCCATAAAATCAACCCGACAAATTCGGAAATCATGTAAAATGTTAAGTTAGTTATTATGAAAACTTCTTCTGACAGTTGTCATAGTATCACGTTCCAAAGCCTGGAAAGGGCCATTTCCGGTGATCTTGGCGGTATTTTTGGCCTAAATTTTCTTTGTACTGTCCGCGCTAACTGATGATGGCGCTCCGCTTAGATAGTGCCGCTGACTATATCCCCCCACATTCAAAAACGGATCGCCTCCCATGGTCTTAAGTACAATAATATTTGATGGTTCCACTACATGGTCGGCAATGAGCTTTCATTTTACTTTTTGTGCAATGTACTGATGTAAAGCCATGTGTTTAGACAAGTCTCTTCCATTGAATAAGCTGATGATACTGCTGTGTCATCAGCATCTCTTGACGCAATTATCACCGGATTCAGTGTGAATATTAACACTTTATCAACAAATTGTGAATACTTTTGACGAAAACAACACGTTCATCAAAAGAAAAGTAAAACGTGGTTGGTGTCGAGGATTCTTTCTACACAGTATACCCAGGTGTCTCCATCGATGACAAGCACACATTTACTAAGTTTCAAAGATCTTGTCCACAGCATAAACCAGGGGTGTCCAACCTTTTGTGACCCAAGAAGCCACCCTACCGAGATCTAAACTGTCATACAGTTACACATAGAAAAACCTATTTTTTTTTTTTATTTTTCCTACACCCATCGCGGTCGACTTGGGATCAGTCCGCGGTCTACCAGTAGACCGCGATCGACGGGTTGGGTACTCCTGGCATAAGCTGTTTCCACATTAATGTTAGGTATCCCCTGTCTTACTGAAAACCATAGAAGGGCATGTGGTGTGACAGTGTGGCTAAAGAACGTGCCACCCTTGCGTTTACCTTACCGATAAGGAAAAACTTGTATTTTGTCTACCGCTCTGGAACAAAGGTGACGCCCAAAATGGGTGCCGCTGAAGGGCCAGCAGCCCTTCCCGCCTCCTCAAGCTAAAATATCGACAGCACCATCGTTCAGCATAATATTAATGCAGTCACAGCTCTGTGAATCTTATACTCCCAAACTATCCAAGTTTGAAATTGGTCCTACCATCCAGGATCCAGAGGGCAATCAGGGTAAAATGCTTTACTTACCGTTGCTTTCTAGTAGCCCAAGCAGTGATAAGATAACCAAGACCCTGAGAAATTACATTCAGCATATTTGTGAAGATGGTGTAGATGTGAGGGTCAGTTTTCAAAAAGAAGATATCTTCTATGTTTCATTTCTAAAATAAGTATGGGATTAACTACTCCAGTAACGTGTTGAGTGTTCTTTCTGTGGTTCCGTGTATGTGGAAAGTACCCTGATGCAGTGCTCATCCAGTGGAAGAATAGGGTGTAAAATTTGTCGCCCTGAGGTTTATCCCTCAACATTGTTGTTAGATAGGGTTGGGCCAATCTCTCCTGCGAAGGGCATCCATTAAAAGAAAAAGTAAACAGAGTTTCTAAATGATTTGCCCTTAATTTATTCCTTGATTATTCCTCCTCAATTAAATTATATTTACAGTTGATTGAAGAATTATGTTGAATTATACGAGCCGGCTTAAAAAATGATTGGTGAGTTACATGCTCTTGGAACACAATATGCAATACTACATGGTGTTTACATTTTCATGGTCAGACGCACGTAGTGTGTGAGCGTTGTAGTAGATCAAATCTCTGCAGGAAGTAAGTTACTATTATGGCCGGACTGGGCCCAAGGGTCCTGACAGACCGAAAATGACAGAGTGAATGGAAAACAAGACTGTAGGTACCGTGTGCAGAGCAGGAATCTGCTTTGAATGTAAATTAGGTACTGCACCATAATGCTGCAATCCTGTAGTATGGCGGCCCTCATTTTAGTTGATAAGTTTAAAATATATACCTCAATACATTATCCTTCTTGAGATATGATGTTGTACAATGTTTTCACAATTTGACCTCTGGTGACCTCACATTTCCATTGATCTCCACCAAAACAATGGGGTTTTGTAAACAGCATTGGTCGTCCACCTGCTGCATATTAAATCCCTCATAGTTACATACTAGGTTTTCACAGTTTGACCTCCTTTGAGCTCAAATAATCGTTGACCGCCACCAAAAACAATTGAGTTAGTGAACCCAACATGGGGCAAGCTCCAGTGACTCCAAATGAACTTCCACCTCCACCATAATAAAGGATTCTTGAAATTAGTTACAGATGGTGACCTCAGATGACCTTTGAACTCCACAGAAAACTACACGGCTTTTTTGTAAGTACAAAGCAGCCACATTTCAAGTATGAAAAGCATTCAAGATTCCTAACTTGACATGTGGTATGTCAGAGGTTTTCACGTTTGGACCTCTGTGACCTCAAGTGACGTCAAATGACCTCCACCAAAATAATAAGGTTCTTCCTCTCAACATCAAAAATCTGTATCCCAAGTATGATAAGTAACAGAAGACAAAAACTGGATAACAAAAACTAAAAATGTGCGTGCATGGGATTCTACCCCGGACCTTTAGAATGGAAAATCGAGCAGTTTCCACTACACCATCAACAAACACAGTAATTGAAAAAAGTTTTATAATTACAATGTGGTCACAGCACAAGTCCTTCACACAAGTCCATCATTAGGGGAAGTAAAATCGTGATTACTTATGTATTTTTCAAAGTTATGCTGGTGAAAAGATATAATTATGTTGTGCTCTATAATTTTATCCTTGAAATGGTACAAATATTTAGCACCCCTTTTCGTTGGCCAAGAAACGACACAATTTGGAAGTACAGCATACTGTCTATTCCTGAGATACGATATCTTGTACAGGAAGGTTTCACACGTGCAAAAGTCAACTAACGCAACCACGTTGTGGAGGACAAACATACACACGAGGACCTTAGGTTGGCGTAGTGTCCTTCAGAACAAATAGCGCGTCCACTGAATTTGAAATTTTGACATTTAGTGCAAGCTCTCTATACCAATAGTTTACACGATTTTAGTACTTTCACGTCTGTTAAACTCAGATGACGTTGAACCTCCACCAATACGGCTCAATAAGGCTCTATCCCTTAATATGACAAATCTATATACCAAGTCTGGAAAGTATCCATCATCCATCACCTATCCTGGGATAATGTGTTTACAGTTTTTTTCGGTTATGATATCCGGTGATCACAAATGACCTCCAACCTCCATCAAAAACAATAGCAACCTCCCTCACAATGTTACAAATCTATATACCCAGTATGAAAATTATCCATCCCTGGTATCTTTAGATATCATGTTTTCAAGTGGTATACAAGGTTTTCGTAATATAACCTTTGTTGACTCCAGATGACCTCTGATCTCCATCAAAGACAATACCGGGTTCTTTCTCGTTATATGAAAAATCTTTATACTTAGTGTTAAATGAGTCCATCATTCCTATCTTGAAATATCGTCACCAGGTTTGGTTTTTGACGTCTGGTAACTTCAAATGACCTCTGACCTTCCCGAAAAACAATAATCTTTTTTTTTCTCTTAATGTGAAAAATCTATATGCCAATTGTTAAATATATCCATCACTCATATCTTGAGATAACGTGTTTACAAGCAATTTTCATAGTTTCGCCTCCGGTAAACCCAGATAACCTTTGACCATAACGTATCCACATTCTAAGTATGAGAAGTATCTGTGCATTCTACACTGAGATATCGCGTTTTCGAGAGTTTAGGTTTTTGACCTCTGGTGACCTCAAATGACCTCTGACATCCACCAAAAATAGTAGAGCTCTTCCTATTGACATGATAAATCGAACATAAACACACAAACCAACACTAGCCCAGAGTGAATGCACAGGTTCCTTTCGCCTTCGGTAAGGAATAAAAAGGAACGCACCGCACAGATAACAAGTCTTACCTATGACGATGAACGTTAGCATTTGAAACACATTTCTGTCTCTTTGTGAAGTTGCAAAAGTTAAACCCTTTCATAAGTGGTAAGCATGAAACTGCGTACAGGACCAGCTCTGTTCTATCTGTTGTCATAGGAGTGTGGAATGACGTTTGACAAGGTGCGGAAGGAATTTGGCCTTATATTTTCCCAACTGACAGTCAATTACGACATGAATTTTGCACTAAAAATGAAACTTTTACCACGAAATTGACATTATTTGCTGACGGTGAAGACCCTTTAAATCATAATAATCATAAGACAATAAATGTTTACTTCTAATTAATAGACTTTATCAAACCTTTTGTGGACGTCATGTGGAGAGTCTAAGGATAAATCTTTAGTCCAAATTTCTCTCTTATCTATTCTAATGGTTTTGATTTATGCCTCTTGCTCGGATTCAGATACATTTGCAGATGATACAAAAACATGCAAAGGACACGGAACTATCAAAGTATATCTAGGCCCTTAAGGAAGAAGAAAAAAGCTTTGAAATCAAATGGGAAATTTTAAAAAAATCTAGCACCAAACAAAGAGCATCAATCCAATTTAACCTCTGCATAGAGGAAAAGGTCGAGATAACCCTAGCAAACAATATGAACTTACTCAACCGAAGAACGGAGCTATTGTCAAAGTGCAGGCACTCAAACAAGCCTAAGAGGTGAACTTGAATGCACTGACCAGCGAAGCGAATCACTTGCTGCCTGACGATTGCGAGGATCGCATGAAACTCGGAGTTGCAGCTATAAGTCCATAGATCGGGTGTATATTGTATTTATATATATATATTGTTCTCACGATACACCGGGATCAAGCCCATACTTTACAAAAGGTACATTGACGATATTGTTGGGGTCGCAGTGGGTCCTCGAAACGATTTGGAAAAGTTCATTAACTTTGCTGAAACGTTCTGCCCGTTTTTGAAATTCACTCACTGTATTTCCAACTCCTCAGTAGTGTTTTTAGACACGGAACTATCCATCTCCGACCGTCAAATCAAGTCCAATCTCCACTTTAAGCCTACTGACTCTCACAACTACCTCATGTACCCTTCCAACCACCCCAGATCTTGTACCAATTCGATTCCTTTCTCACAACTTTTTTCTTTGAACAACGCCAGTATACACAAAGAGTGCTCTCAAATGCCCTGAAACGCATACAAGGAATTGATAGAGCCTCTGCCATTGCCCCCAAAACTGACCATACACCCACCAGACGTATCCTGTTGGTCCTATCCTTTCACCCGTCTGTAACCCCCATTGTACGTGCCATTTGCAGGAATGTAGAGACCCTCCGTCATGACCCATCCACCCGTGACCATTTCCCTGATCCCCCCATCACGGCATTCAGAATTGAAAAGAACATCTCTAAGCACTTGGTCCGTGCCTCTCAACCTCAAGCAGTAGTGCCTGACACCCCGGGAACTTTTCCTTGCAACCGTGGGAGATGCAATACTTGCCCGGTGGTCAGTTATGACAAAAACATTTCCATTGTAGGCCCCAACAACAACCGGTTTAACGTTCATCAGCATTTTACCTGTACTTCAGCCAATGTTGTTTACATTCTCGTATGTAAACGCTGTAATATACTGTACGTGGGAGAAACAAAACGTCGTCGTCTTGCTGACCGAGTCACCGAGCACCTGAGATCAATCAAAACAGAACCTCCCAGGGTTCCCGGTAGCCACCCACTTTCAATCCCCCGTCAACATGCTCGATCCGTGACTTGATGGTTTCGGCGGCCATCTCGTGGTCGAGGTTCCGATCATGACCCGCCTAGCTGCCGAAAACCGCCTAATCATGAAACTTGGAACCCTGTCCCCACATGGTCTGAACGTTAGACTTGAACTGTTATAACGCAGCAATTCCTGCATTTTTTTGACTTGTGGTAACCACTTAACACTGTCTGTTTTCCTAGCCGAGGTTTACCGTGCCCAATTGTATTGTGTATTTTTTGTAAATTGTACGTTTGGCCGTGTCAACGATCAGTTGCATTTTTGCCACCTGATGAAGGGTTTAAACCCGAAACGTCGTGGAATTTTTCACAACTTTTAGCACTATATACTACTTCATATTTACCGATATCTATATATATATATATATATATATATATATATATATATATATATAAAAATGAGTGAATCAACGCTGTATTGAATAGTCGCATGAAGACCTTAGGCCATAATTCCTCTACGTCACGCTACCTACTATATATATATATATATATATATTGTTACGTCATAGGAACTCGTCCCATGTAGTATTTGAGTAGGTAGAGAGACGTCTCTCTACCTATATATATATATATATGTATATATATATATATATATATATATATATATATATATATATATATATATATATATATATATATATATATATATGGCCTTACCAAGCATTTCATGTTAAGGGACTACCCTCTCAAAATCATTAGAAAGAATATGGGGAGAGCCAATAAAGTTTCAAGGCAAGAATTTTTGAAGTACAAAAATGACTCCCCACCTGAACAGATTCCCTTCACGAAGAATTTCCATCCCATTGTGAGAGTCTTTTTCAGAGCTTTCGATCTCTGTGGGGAATTCTTCAAAGTGACGTTGAACTAGGGGGCGCTTTTAAGAATGCACCGCTTCTGTCTAAGAGACAGCCCCATAACCTCGAAAAGATTCTTGTAAGTAGCCAAATTACCCGGCTCTTTACTCCCACGGGCAACTTTCCACGTAGCAAACCACGCTGCCAAATATTTCAGCATGTCTGTACTTCATTACCCATGACGACCCCGGCACCACACTAAAACTATACCCAGGAAACTTTGACTGCAATTCTGCTAATACTGTTTACATACCCTTTTGCAATCAATGCACTAAAGGCAATTTTGTTGGAGAAACGAAGACGAAATTTTGTCTTCGTTTTAACAACCACAAACACACCAATTTGCAGCGGCTTAAAGGATGTTCTGCTGCTGAATATTTCTCATCTTCCAGACACACAATACATAATCTCTAACTATGCATCTGGGAAGGCAACTCTATAGGCTAATCCTATACATCAATAGCCTTACAAAGGGCCTGAACGAAGATTTAGGCATTTTGAATGAGTTTAAGTTGTACAATGTATGTATAATTTGTTCCATTACTGAATTCTCCGAGGAACCCGAGGTAGGACCTCGAAATATTAGACTACGTTTTTTGTACTATGTTGGTATGGAAGGCACCGTCTTATACATGGTATCCTATACCAACCCATCATGCCGGTTCATCAATCGAGCAAAAAGTGAACTCGATAAAGTGAATCGCCATATAGAAGGCAACATTAACTCATGCGTAAGAAATTAGACGTTCTTAATCTAATGGAGGAACACAACAGTTGCCATAGAATGGTTCCGAAATATTAATCAGAAGGAGAGGCACATGATATTCGATATCATACATTTATCCGTCAATTTCCGTGGACTTATTAACCAAGGCATTGAAATGGGTCAGCACATCAACCAACATCTCTCAGCTGGACGCAAACACTATCAAGCATGCCAGAAAATCACTGCTTTTTCACAGTTCCGAACCATGGGTAAAGCGAGATGGAGTGAACTTGTTAGACGTGACTATGGGATCATACGACGGAGCTGAGATCTGCCAGCTGCTTGGACTGTTCATCTTAGATTTACTATCACAGCACTTTCCGGCAGCTAAAGTCGACCTTTTGTCGGGATGGCGGTCTGAAGTTCTCAAGAACCTCATAGAGAGCCAGGACCGCTGAAAATCTGCGTAATACCTCTATAGATACATTCAAATCTGTTAAACTCAAGATAACAGTTGGATCTAACCTAAAGATTGTAAATTACCTTGATGTAACACTAAATTTAACAAATGGGAGGTACCACCCATATCGTAAACCTGGCAACGACCCACTGGCAACTGCTACCACCCCAAAGGTACTTAAGCACCTCCCGTCATCAATTGCCAGGCGCGTGTCCGAATTATCATGCGACGAAAACACATTTCATGACTCTTTAGGAGTACATGAAAAGGTACTGAAGGAAAGTGGCCACAATGCTAAATCAGAGTACCACCCTGAAACCCCAAGTTCCCAATCCAACAGGATGAACAGAAAAAGGAAAATTGAATGGTTCAACCCACCATATAGAGCCAACGTAAAACACAAGGTTGCAGAGATGGTGACAAGTCAATTTTTGCAAGTCCAAGTCAAGTCACAAGTCAATGTTGGCAAGTCCAAGTAAGTCACAAGTCATTTGTCTCAGCTCCAAGTCAAGTCAAGTCACACGTCAAGGAGTAGCAAGTCAAGTCAAGTCATTTAGACTTGACCACAAGTCAAGTCACAAGTCAAGTCACAAGTCACCATAAATAATAGAAGAAAGTGGCCGACTCTCCAAAAACTCACTGACTTGTTTGCATGAAAAGTTTCGATGTATGGACAAAATGTTGAAAATTGTAGAGTTAGGGGTACCCAATATGGGTGTGATATTTAAAAATTGGGGTATGCTATCAGGAAGCTTAAAAATGTCTTGGTTAAATATATGAAATGTGACCTTGCGTCGTAACAAGCAATAGCATGGTATGCTATTGCTTTTATGTAGGAGGAACCCATCGACACATACCCTGTCGTACCCGGAAATATTTTTACTGGGTTAAGGCTCAGGATTTATACCAACACCATCTGCCCCATAAAGGTACTCTCTGCTCCAAGCTATAAGACAGCTAACCTGCACCATCAGAGTAAAATATTTTATGCATGATATATCTTCCCGACCTTACCATAAGTTCCATCTACCCTGAACCTGGAAATCGAGGGCAGTGACATGTCCAGACTTTTTACACTGGGGTGTACAGTAAATTTTTAGGGTTGACGCCGAAGAGTGAAAAGCGAATTTTATGCATGGCACCTCACCTTATAAATATAAACCCTACATCAACTCCCCAATTTTTGACGTTTTAAATTTTTCATTTGGATCCTCTTTCCCCTTTTCCATTTTCCAATTGTTTTTGTATTTTACTTCGCGGAGGGGGCATACCCCTTACCGATTGGGTCCAGAAACGGAGCCCCGATCCGTGGGGGGTCAGAGGGAGAAGCCCTCCTGGCGTTCTTACCGTTAACGGTATCAAAGTCATAATTTTGAAGCATATCCATCACCAGATAGGTAACGTTGTGTGGGAGAACTCCGTATGTTTTTCCATTGGGAGGAACAGTACATCGATCATTGGAACGTTAGCAGTGTCCAGCAGTGTGCTATGGTATTTCTGTTTGTAGCTTCTTAATTATAACAGGGGGAAAAAAAGAAAGAAAACCTGGCACGCGAAGACGCGCTTAAAAGGACCGGGCTTTGTCGGTAACTCTGCTCTTTTCCATCAAATTCGCAAAACGATACCGAAAACAATGTGGTATGTTGTACTTTCTGCCTGTCAGGCCCCCAGGCTGTGAGCGGGGGACACTGATACATGCCATGGTCGGCCCTACTCTGAACCAACCCCAACAATGAAGCCCTACCTTTGGGCCATAGATTCTGGAAGCTGGTGGGTTTTTCGGTATTAAGGACCATGCGTTGACATCATCACAAATGTATTCATAGATTCAAAGGAACTCCAATTAGCAGGAAACTACATTGTCCACCATATGACCTCTGTAAGCTCCATAAGCCTAGAAATGCCCAGAGGCGATACTCAGTCACATCCAATGGCAAAACTCTGAGTGTTTGGGGTCTGTTACCATGGTCAAGCTACCTGTAAATTTGCTATACAATTAGAATTACAAAGAAAGGTGTAATCAAAGTTGAGCTGAGAATTTTAGTGATCAAGGAATCTGTTAATTATCATCGCATTAAACCTGTTAACGCCGGACACTGGACGGGGGGGGGGGCGGATTTAAATGATAGACCTAATCCGTCAGTCATATTTAGACATTTAACACATAGCCTTGAAACTTCTAGGGGGGGGGGTTGTTAGGAAAGTTTGGGGTCTAGGCCCCCTCAGGCTTCCTGCATGGCTACGTCACCGGGCTCGTCGAGAGTTACCCCATGTGTTGTTTTAGAGGACTACCTCTATAATACAAAAAGGGTATTCATTTATAAAATTCCGATTTACTTTGCGTAATTCAACGTATCCAAGCTCTAACGTTCTGCTAATACATTCACTACGTAATGAAAAAAAAAAAAACATTAAGAAATTTGATAAAGGCAGAGGTATCGCAATTATTAATAAGAGTGGCCATAAAACAGAAGCGCTTAGGCAATTATCGTACGGTAGTACCATCAACTTAATTCATCAATTATTACCATGGAAACCATTTCCCTGGTCAAATCTCTCGTTTATGACCTCTTTCAAATGAAAGGAATTACCAAAGCCATATTTGACTATTTCAATTTCAGTAACACACTATCCGTACATCACTTTTCTACCTTCTACCCAAATCCACAAAAAGTCAATCGACGGTACTAGTCTTCGTTCAGACGTTTTTTCAGTAGACCCATAATCTCTGGCTGTGGTGGACCTGTATACCCAGCAAATATCACAATTTTTAGACTATTTTTTCACCTTCCACTGGTTTAACAACAACTTACAGTACCTATGTGAAGGATACCAATCACATCCTTGATCTAAGTCAAAATCTTAATTACCCAATCATGTTTTATTGGTTACACTTGATGTTGTCGGTATGTCCACCAACATCCCGCAGTATGAAGCGATTAACGCATGCACCGATGCATTCGCGAAATCCGACAACGATATTTACTCTATACCAGAAAAATCAATCAATTCTATCCAAAAAATTTTAGAGCTCATTGAAGCGCAATTGCTTCAAACTTTAACACTATACCTACTTCCAACAAACAGTACGCGTAGCAATGAATGGGCTCGGAATCTTCACCCGAAATCACCGATATCACGTTGAAATCATCAAACAAGATAGTACCCCTTTCTAAGCATATCATCCTCTGGATGAGATATAGGGATGGTTCTGAATCTTTTTTGACGGTTTTGAATCTGAACTAAAAACCTTTGTGAACTATATTAACACCATACATCCTACCTTGAAATTCACTTTTAAATCATCATACTCAGAAATTATTTTGACATCAGTATCTTCAATCGTTTAGCAGAATCAAATTTAGGCTCTTGACTAGACTTGGAAAGCAGTCGGCAAACCAAGCGGGGGTGGGGGGGGGGGCTTTGACAGTATGCTATTGTACAGGGGCCTGGCTATGAACGCAGAGGAAGGGGCCAAGCCAAGGGGCAAGGGCCTGGATCCCAAATGCCCCCTTTGGTTACTGGAATGATCAATTACCTTGATACCTGTACCTTACTCGAAATCAAGCGAAACTTTCCAACATTTATCACGTAACTCTTGCCACCCCGAAAGTTGTTTCAAGGGCTGTATTAAAGATAAGAGTTTACTACATTTGCGTCTCTGTAAAAATCGCCATGACTTCAACGAGAACTAGTCCACTCTTTTAGAGGAACCTAATTCGACGCAATTACTCAGAGAATTATGTATCTAAAAATCGTTTCCGAACTTAATGTCGAGGACTGATGTTAACACCTCTCACCTAAACCTAACTAAGGAATCCACACCCTCACTGGTTTTTAGGTTCCATTTTTCACCTCACATCAAAACCAAGGACTTAACAAAAGTGCCTTCGTGACATTGGTACTTATTTACCGAACACCCGACACTTTAAATTCTGTTTCCGAAACCAACATTTATTGCCCCGAACGGATTACTACTTGCACGCAGGAAAAATATTACCACTAGTAGCAATGATGATGCATAAGCGGCTAGCGCTTGTTTGCGTACGTTATGGTACAATGTGAGTACTGTGTAGTGGTTTGTGTAGGTAAATGTCGCGTACACTTTTGCGGTCTGGGCATGCCGTGGCAGCGCGAGAAGGGGATCGGGAGCGAGTTAGTTAAACCAAAATTGGTCATATAAATAATGCTTCTGACTTGCGTTGGCGACAAGTCATTTGTTGCAAGTCCAAGTCAAGTCACAAGTAAATCAATGCAAATCCAAGTCAAGTCACAAGTAAATACGAAAACCGCAAGTCAAGTCACAAGTCAGGAAAATAGTGACTCGAGTCAGACTCGAGTCCAAGTCAACAAGTGCAAGTCAACAACTCTGCAAGGTTGGAAAAAGTCTTCTCGAGCCAATTGAGAAACACTTCCCTAAAGAACACCCATTTCACAGATTGTTCAATAAGAACAACGTTAAAGTTAGTTACTCCTGTATGTCCAATTTTAAGCAGACAGTACAGAGGCACAACTTTAAGGAAACCTCCATAGAACCCCCGACCAGGCTTGCAATTGTGCAGATAAAGCTAGATGTCCAGTCAACGGAGACTGCATGAAAAACTCTGTAATATATCAGGCTGACGTCACATCCTCCGGCAACACCATGACATATATTGGCATGAATGGGGTGCGTTCAAATCAAAGTACAACAACCACTTTAAGTCATTCCGCCATGACAAATATGAAAAGGAAACCGAGTTGTCGAAGCATGTTTGGAGACGTAAACGGTCAAAATCAGCCTACGTCATAAAGTGGTCTATTTTATCGGTATGCCCCACCCGCCAAACTTCCTGCAATCAATGTTCCCTTTGCAATCAGGACAAGCTCTTCATCTTATACATGAGAAGCAGGTATAACCAACCTACTCAACTCACGGTCACAGCTAATCTCAGCTTGCAGGCACAATAACATCAAACCTAGTGGATCATAACAATCAAGACTGGTAGACTCTCTATAGAAAGGTTCATTCATACACAGCCATGACACCTCGCTAATGACACAGATTGGCGCTATATAACTTTGGTTATATTATTACCAACGTGGGATGATCCCACCGTGGTACGGAGAAATCGTCGACGAGCGAGCTAGCTATGTTACTTAAATTGAAAAGAGGATCGATGGAGGTAGTCCATTTATGGACAGGGTGTTCAAAAATAGACACTGTGTAATGGTCCTTTCTTAAATAACTAACTTTGGTTATCTCCACTCCACATTATCGGTGGATAATGGTAAGGAGAAATCATGTCTTGATTTCTCCTTCCCATATTTACCGAAGAAAGGGGTGGGAAAACTGGCCTGCCAGATTTCACACCACCGCCATGTTCTCGGCTTCCGTACAGCCATCTGACCAAAGCGTCAGCACGAAACCACTGGGTTAGTGGCCCTGTCTGTATATATATATATAAATAGGTAAAAATGAAGTAGTAAATAGTGCTAAAAGTTTGTGAAAAATTCCACGACGTTTCGGATTTAAACCCTTCATCAGGTGGCAAAAATGCAACTGATCGTTGACACGGCCAAACGTACAATTTAAAAAATACACAATAAAACTGGGCACGGTAAACCTCGGCTAGGAAAACAGACAGTGTTAAGTGGTTACCACAAGTCAAAAAAATGCAGGAATTGCTGCGTTATAACAGTTCAAGTCTAACGTTCAGACCATGTGGGGACAGGGTTCCAAGTTTCATGATTAGGCGGTTTTCGGCAGCTAGGCGGTCGTGATCGGAACCTCGACACGAGATGGCCGCCGAAACCATCAAGTCACGGATAGAGCATGCTGACGGGGGATTGAAGTGGGTGGCTACCGGGAACCCTGGGAGGTTCTGTTTGATTGATCTCAGGTGCTCGGTGACTCGGTCAGCAAGACGACGTTTTGTTTCGCCCACGTACAGTATATTACAGCGTTTACATACGAGAACGTAAACAACATTGGCTGAAGTACAGGTAAAATGCTGATGAACGTTAAACCGGTTGTTGTTGGGACCTACAATGGAAAGGTTTTTGTCATAACTGACCACCGGGCAAGTATTGCATCTCCCACGGTTGCAAGGAAAAGTTCCTGGGGTGTCAGGCACTACTGCTTGAGGTTGAGAGGCACGGACCAAGTGCTTAGATATGTTCTTTTCAATTCTAAATGCCGTGATGGGGGGATCAGGGAAATGGTCACGGGTGGATGGGTCATGACGGAGGGTCTCTACATTCCTGTAAATGGCACGTACAATGGGGGTTACAGATGGGTGAAAGGATAGGACCAACGGGATACGTCTGGTGGGTGTATGGTCAGTTTTGGGGGTAAGGGCAGAGGCTCTATCAATTCCTTGTATGCGTTTCAGGGCATTAGAGAGCACTCTTTGTGGATACTGGCGTTGTTCAAAGAAAGAAATAATCTGCTTGGAAACTTTAGCGAAATCCTGGTCGTCGGAACAAATCCGTCTGGCCCGTAAAAGTTGTGAGAAAGGAATCGAATTGGTACAAGATCTGGGGTGGTTGGAAGGGTACATGAGGTAGTTGTGAGAGTCAGTGGGCTTAAAGTGGAGATTGGACTTGATTTGCCGGTCGGAGATGGATAGTTCCGTGTCTAAAAACACTACTGAGGAGTTGGAAATACAGTTGGTGAATTTCAAAAACGGGCAGAACGTTTCAGCAAAGTTAATGAACTTTTCCAAATCGTTTCGAGGACCCACTGCGACCCCAACAATATCGTCAATGTACCTTTTATAAAGTATGGGCTTGATCCCGGTGTATCGTGAGAACAACTGCTCCTCAAAGTGGCCCATGGTGAGGCAGGCCACAGAAGGTCCCAGTTTAGTGCCCATAGCTACTCCTCTAATTTGGCGGAAAAAACGACCATTGAACTGAAAGCAATTTTGTTTGAGGACTAGTTCAGTCAAGCGAAGAAAGGTGGTGGTAGGGATGCTAGGGTCCTGGCGTTGATCAAGGTAATGGCGTATGGCTACTAAAGCAGCGTGGTGGGGGATTGAAGTATAGGGGCTGCTGACATCCATGGTGAATAAAGTACGTTCACTGGGATTCTCAGGAAACTCAAAATTTTGAATTAACCTAAGGAAGTGAGGAGTATCCTGGATAAACGAAGGTAGGGTTGAAACTAATGGGGAAAGTACAGAATCTACGTACTGTGAAATCAGAACCGTGGGGCAGCTGTGGGAAGACACAATGGGACGACCAGGATTATTGGCCTTGTGAATTTTGGGCAGTAGATAGAAATTGGAGATTTGTGGGCAAGGGTGCAGAAGGGCTTTAGCCGATTCAGGAAGATGACCTTCCTTAGGTTAATTCAAAATTTTGAGTTTCCTGAGAATCCCAGTGAACGTACTTTATTCACCATGGATGTCAGCAGCCTCTATACTTCAATCCCCCACCACGCTGCTTTAGCAGCCATACGCCATTACCTTGATCAACGCCAGGACCCTAGCATCCCTACCACCACCTTTCTTCGCTTGACTGAACTAGTCCTCAAACAAAATTGCTTTCAGTTCAATGGTCGTTTTTTCCGCCAAATTAAAGGAGTAGCTATAGGCACTAAACTGGGACCTTCTGTGGCCTGCCTCACCATGGGCCACTTTGAGGAGCAGTTGTTCTCACGATACACCGGGATCAAGCCCATACTTTATAAAAGGTACATTGACGATATTGTTGGGGTCGCAGTGGGTCCTCGAAACGATTTGGAAAAGTTCATTAACTTTGCTGAAACGTTCTGCCCGTTTTTGAAATTCACCAACTGTATTTCCAACTCCTCAGTAGTGTTTTTAGACACGGAACTATCCATCTCCGACCGGCAAATCAAGTCCAATCTCCACTTTAAGCCCACTGACTCTCACAACTACCTCATGTACCCTTCCAACCACCCCAGATCTTGTACCAATTCGATTCCTTTCTCACAACTTTTACGGGCCAGACGGATTTGTTCCGACGACCAGGATTTCGCTAAAGTTTCCAAGCAGATTATTTCTTTCTTTGAACAACGCCAGTATCCACAAAGAGTGCTCTCTAATGCCCTGAAACGCATACAAGGAATTGATAGAGCCTCTGCCCTTACCCCCAAAACTGACCATACACCCACCAGACGTATCCCGTTGGTCCTATCCTTTCACCCATCTGTAACCCCCATTGTACGTGCCATTTACAGGAATGTAGAGACCCTCCGTCATGACCCATCCACCCGTGACCATTTCCCTGATCCCCCCCATCACGGCATTTAGAATTGAAAAGAACATATCTAAGCACTTGGTCCGTGCCTCTCAACCTCAAGCAGTAGTGCCTGACACCCCAGGAACTTTTCCTTGCAACCGTGGGAGATGCAATACTTGCCCGGTGGTCAGTTATGACAAAAACCTTTCCATTGTAGGTCCCAACAACAACCGGTTTAACGTTCATCAGCATTTTACCTGTACTTCAGCCAATGTTGTTTACGTTCTCGTATGTAAACGCTGTAATATACTGTACGTGGGCGAAACAAAACGTCGTCTTGCTGACCGAGTCACCGAGCACCTGAGATCAATCAAACAGAACCTCCCAGGGTTCCCGGTAGCCACCCACTTCAATCCCCCGTCAGCATGCTCTATCCGTGACTTGATGGTTTCGGCGGCCATCTCGTGTCGAGGTTCCGATCATGATCGCCTAGCTGCCGAAAACCGCCTAATCATGAAACTTGGAACCCTGTCCCCACATGGTCTGAACGTTAGACTTGAACTGTTATAACGCAGCAATTCCTGCATTTTTTTGACTTGTGGTAACCACTTAACACTGTCTGTTTTCCTAGCCGAGGTTTACCGTGCCCAATTTTATTGTGTATTTTTTAAATTGTACGTTTGGCCGTGTCAACGATCAGTTGCATTTTTGCCACCTGATGAAGGGTTTAAACCCGAAACGTCGTGGAATTTTTCACAAACTTTTAGCACTATTTACTACTTCATTTTTACCTACCTACTTCATAAGTGCTACGCAGTACTTTGACCTTATATATATATATATATATATATATATATATATATATATATATATATATATATATATATATATGTGTGTGTGTGTGCGTCTGTGCGTGTGTGTATATTTACATATTTATATACAAGGTCGAAATGCTGCGGACCACTATAGAAATGTGTAGGTCGATAAAGGTGGCAAGAAGTGCTTCATAGTTTGCTGAAAATTTCAAGAGGTTTCGGGTATATAACCCTTTATCAGGTGGCAAAAATGCAACAGAACAACAATGAAATAAAAACAGAGAAAAACACATTAAAATTGGACACGGTCGGCCGTAAAAAAGGAACACGGTCGAAAACTGCGATATGGAGGCTGAGTAAAACTAGTAAAAATGAGTCCAAAAGGAGCAAGTTAAAAAAGGTCTATCCTTACGTTGAGACCGTGTGGAGAGAGGGTTCCGAGCTTCATGATAAGCCGGTTTTCGGCAGTCAGACAATCACGGTCAGAACCTCTACACATTATGGCAGCGGTAACGACCAAGTCCTTTATCGAGCATGGTGATGGGGGATTAAAATCTGTGGCTACCGGATAACCTTGGAGGTTTTGTTTGATGGATCTGAGGAGTGCAGTGACTCGGTAAGCGAGGCGACGTTTGGTCTCTCCCACATACAGGCAGTTGCAACGTCCACAAAGTAAATGTAAACAACATTCGTTGTAGTACAGGTTAAGTGTTGGTTAGAAGTGAATCTGTTGCCGTTAGGACCCAAATATTGGTGATGGTGTTCTTTCCAATCACTGGACATATCTTGCATCTACCACGGTTACGGGGGCATGTTCCTGGGGTATTTTCCGTGAGTTGTAGTATATGGGAAGCTCTAACTAAATGATTGGAAAAATTCTTTTCAACTCTGAAGGCTGTAATGGGTGGTTAGGGGAAAAGGTCACGGGTTGAGGGGTCTTGCCGAAGGGTCACTACTTTCTTGTATATGGCACGTATGATAGGGCGTACCGATGAGTTATATGAAATAAGCAAAGAAATGCGTAGATTGGTAGACGTGTTGGTATATTTACTTCAACGTCTCCGCTCTCACAACTTTTGAGGGCCAGAAGGATTTGCTCAGAAGATTCTGATTTTTCGACAGCTTTCAAACATATAAAGTATCCTTGTTTGAGAAACGTCAGTATCTCACTAAAATCCTCTCTGACACTCTACAGAGAATCCAAGGAACCAACAGTGTGTTTGTGACGCTGGGCTTGTAAACACGATATATCAAGAAAGCAGTGATGGATAATTTTCATACTTGGGGTATGGAATTATCATGTTAAGAGGAAGATCCATATTGTTTTCGGTGGAGGTCAAAGGTCGTGTGAGGTCACCAGAGGTCAAAAACCGAAAACCTTGTAACGCGATATCTCCACGAGAAGGAAGCATGGATGCTTTTCATACTTGATATGTGGATGGGTTATATTAAAAAAATTAATCCTATTGATTTTGTTAAAGGTCAAAGGTAATCTGAGGTCACTGGAGGTGAAAATACGAAATTATTAAAAACTGCTTGTAAACACGACATCTCAAGATAACAATGATGGAAAATCTTCATACTTGGTAAATAACTTTATAATATTAAAAGAAAGAACCCTATTATTTTCAGTAGAGTATGAAGGTCATTTGAGGTCATCAGAGGTCAAAAACCGACAACTTGAAAAACAGGATATTTTAAGACAGTGATGGATCAGTATTCATACTTGGTATATAGATGTGTTATTTTAAGAGAGAGGGAATCCTATGAGTTTGTTGGAGTTCGAAGGTCATATGAGGTCATCAGAGGTGAAACTACGAAAGCCTTGTTAACCAAATTGACAGTGGGCGGTACATCCAAATTGTGTCCAGTGTTTCGTGATCAACGAAAAGTTATTGCTAAATTTTTCACCATTCCAAAGATAAAGTTATAAAGAACAACATTTATTTTTCACAAGCACAACTGTTACAGTAATAACACTCATTTAAATTACCTGTTTATGACGAGTTCTCTAACGAGTTCTTGACTTTGTGGATTAGAGCTCGAATTCTCACTCAGACCGTCCGGGTACTAAGTCTTCCTAAGGCATGTTCTTTTTTTTCATTTTTTGTTATTCATTTTTTGGTGGGGTTCTAAGTTCATATGAGTTCAAATTGTGAAACACTGTAAAGTGATACAGCAATAAGTATAAGTTTGAGGGATGATCCTCAGTGCATCAAATCACCCCCTTTCAGCAAGGAATTACTAATCCTTTGGGCTTTCTGGTTGGATAAAGAAATGTACGAATGCAATTTGAAAGGCTAGAACTGGATTACAGCTCATCCACCTTTGCAGCCGCAGGTTCCGAGAGGTATCAAAGTCAGTGTACTGTGTAATGAACATCTTTGATAAAACGCCGTTTGTGCAGTTTGTTAAGCCACACTTAGACCATTTCATTCACAGACACGTTTCTCAAAGCAGCATGTCTAACCAGGGATTCCTAACAACTCCCTGGTCTAACAAAACCTCACAATTAGGACAGGTACATTTTACCAGGGAGTCCTAACAACCCCCTGATTTAACTGAAGTTCCAGAGTGGCAGCCCATGGAAGATATTTGTTACCTGCGGCCATCATAACTTGAATTTTGGAGAACTAACTCCCTTTAGACATAACAGTTAAGAATCAATACATTGAATATTCAAAACGTTGAGTTCAGTTTTCATTGCAAATTCGTTAAGAAAAACTAGGTTAAAAAAAAAAAGAAAAATAGCAATTAGTATATTTGGGTAATTTGAAAGCTGAGTATGGGCATGTTACATCAGAACAGAGAGATTTCTATTTTCAGAAAAGATGAGGGAATTATAGTGTCTTGCAAAATGTTTATTGCTCCTCCGATGCACATCACTGAGGAACTTAAAGACAGAAAGAATCATTTGTGGTAATAAATATTAGAATACCACTTTAATGATGAATTTAGGCTGTTATGTTATTTATTTGCTTTTTATTGCTCTTGACATTATCTCGCCATAAGATATACCGGCACATTACAACTGTAAAAAGGATATCCTGAGAAATATGTAGGCCTACATTGAATGTTCAGGTAAAAGCGGTTTGACTGAACTCAAAACACTTTGGTGTCCCCTTGACATTTTACAATAAAAATTATTCATTTTGACTCAATACAATTATTAAAATTAGATATAAATTCAGTATTCAAACCAAACAAAACGGTCGATTAATCATTAAAGCTCATCTGAATATTAAAATTAAAGAAGGTATTCTGCCAATAATCCCAGATTCTCCTCGAGAAATAACAATGAAGAAAAAAACAGATGTGGAATAGTCTTAATGAAGACTTAGCAGAACGTTCACATGTTTGAGGGGGGAAACCTTTATAATATACAAATAGTTGTTTTGTCGGGATGTTTCAATGCAGCAAGCGATAGTGAAATCATCGAACGGAACATCACTGGAGCAATCAAAAGGTACAGCACAATACAAACACAATACAAATTGCACGACTCTTTTAAAAGAACAATAGTCTCAGACTATTTCAAATAAGATTTACAAATGTAACTTGATGCATTAAGCATCTGATTTTATACACACTTACACTAATAGTACCTATCAATTAATAGTAAGGTGTAGTAGCTTTAACACAGTTTACTTAAACATAATTCATTCTTTCCACAACGTAGTTTCACGCTGTATGGAATTTATCAAACATTGTTACTCTAAAAATGAGTATTTAAAAAAAGTGTTAGGAATTCTCCATTTGTTGAGAGTAAATCATTAACAGAGAAAATTGCATGAAGCTTGAATGTCGAAAAAGTATTAAATTATCAGCCACTTAAATCGTCATGTTATTACATAACCCTGAGCTAGAAATAAAGTAACAGTCATTAAAAACAGTTGAATCAGCTAGAGTTTGCTTATATTGGTATATGCAATTGAGAACATCTATCCAGAATGACTTTTCACTTTAGAACTTACAAGTTTAATGTAACAGTCAGTCACCATTCTTAAAGAAATCAACAAATATTTTATTTTCGTTCAAGAGGAGCACACAAGAAACTATAGGATCCGTTTTCAACAAACGTTGAAAGTAGTTATTTTTATAGCCATACAATATTTAGCAAAGTCCACCATTTGAAGACCGCCACTAGAATAAGTCTGAGTAATTTGAATACGATTATCGTGCCAGATTTATTTTTCCTTACAAATTTTAAAAATAAGGAATGAATCGGTTTATTTTGTTTACACCTTAAATTAGCATTACAACTATTTTCATTGAAATTTAAAAAAGAGTAAAGGACCAACTGCAAAGAATCAGACTATGTTAACTCAACCTGAAAGCGATTATTAACATCTCCTTGGCCACTGAAAAAATTTCTCCGTATCATTTTCCATATTTCAACTTTGAATGTCTAGTTAGTAATTTCAATTCTAAATAAATTTAATTTTTGATTGCAAAAGTCTAGATTTGCTCCCGGATTAAAGTTTGAGAGTATAAAATTATTTGGTTAACGATAAGCAAATAAATAGAAAGGTTAAATGTTTTCTATAAAGAATGGGAAAAGTTCCTTATTTCGTTGTGAAGCAAACGAGGTCAGTTACTTGTCCATTTGTAATCTGAGTTCAACGGTCGGAATTACAGATATTATTCGGTAAGCACTGAAAGTAACTGAACACTCTGCATAATTTATTTGCTACTTATCAATGAAGCGAGAAGAAAATCTGGTAGTGATATTGTTGTGCCGCTCCAGCGGCGGGCGGATCCAGAGGGGTTCGGCGACGTCCGAACCCCTCAAATTTCCAGATGTACCCTTTGTAAATGTAAAATTGTCTTGTACAAGCAAGAAGATTGCACGAGGCAGACCAGTACTGGTACCCATTTTTTCCAAGATTCTACAGAATATGTTCGATATAAAGACCAAAATTTTCGGCGCGCTCTGCGCAGTTTAGAAAATCATTGATTGTCTTTCATTCTTGGAATTTAAATAGTTGAATAGAATTGAAATAGTTGAATAGAACCCTCTTCCAGGAAACCTTGACTTACGGAGCCAGTGTGTAAGATATTCTCTACAAAGTTCAGGAATGTCACCTTCAGTCCAGATGTGTTTTTCTTGTATTTGTCCTACGGTACTGAAAGCTAAACGGAAGTCTGGCCTTTTTGTCGGACGGTTGGTCAGAGTACCATGAATGTTATGCTCATCGGGGTCAGATGCCCAGACAGTTGATGTAATATGCTCTCCAGTGGCGATGAAAAGAAATTCAGCTATTTGTCACTAAAAGATTTTTCATGTTTCGCCCACTATGCAAATCTCCAAGCCAGATTTCCAGAGATTAATTTAGCACTTTACTTGATACAAGTATTCCTATTGTCCCCAATTGGCCTGGGCCATAAAATGAAAGTTATATTATCATACTTTGTAAACGCTTTCCTCCCATGCCCAAGTTGCTCACCTCGGCCACCCTATTCTCCCCCCTCTTCCCATCGTCATCCTTGCCGCATCCTCACTTTTAGAGGAATGACGTAGAGCAAATATGCCCCTCTGGCTTAAGGGTATGGAGAGACATTTCAGGCGACGGCAGAAGGTGTATCTCTTAATATTTCTCCTCGTTGGCCAAACTAATATGACATGAATTTTGTTGTAAAAACATGACATATTTTACTCAGGATGTTACCGACCTTAGACCCAGCTTCATCCGCCTATGCCCTACGGTGCTCTCACCCTGCTAAAAAGTCCTGGCTATAAAACACTTTATCTTTTTACATATGACATGTTCTGAATTAACCAATTTCTCGTTAAACCATATGTTTCTTTGGTATGAATCGATGAGTAAAGCAGAGATCTGTTTACCCTACAATGTGCATATTTCGAATATAGTTTGTCAAAAGTATTTTTTCTCAGGTTACTTGAATGTGTGAATCCCGAGGTATCAAAATAATGTCTGTATGCAGCTTACAGGGCCGTGGCCTGCCGGGGGGGGGGGCAGTGCCCTCCAGAGATTTCCAAATCCAAATAAAAAATGTCCTACTTGAAATGAAAATACTGCAAATGCTAAAAACCGATTGTACTGATTATGTTTTTAAGGCACCTGGGAAATCGCATGTAAGGGTTTCCTTTTCCCAAATTTTCTCGGGGAGTTCCCCGGACCCCCACTGCAAATGCGCTCTTATGCGGATTACTCGCACTAACGAATAAACCTCCTTGCTTATGCATGATGGCCACAACGCAGCTAAAGCCTTTACATTTGAGATCTTTAGTATTGTTACTTAGGCAGTGCTAATACATGTTTATATAAAACTGCCTTTGATTAGATGATAACCTTTAATTACATGCTAAAATCAATATGCTTGTAAAATACCTTTTATTCCCGTTTTCTCCTACAAAGTGATTTTACTGAATAAGTTTTTCAGTGTAGCTTTTCTTCTTTAAGTTTTAGTTTCTTAAAGCATGTAGTCTCAAAATTGTGAAGATGCAACTTTGAAGTTCTAGAAAGTGCCATTTCCGCCAATCTAGAAGGCCCTTTGACAAAAATAGACCTACGCCATATGCACCAACTGATGGTAGCTCTCCAAGTAGCGCACTAAGGGTAAAGTCCGCACCACGTACCAGTCTTCGACTATGATGGCATGACATGGTCATTGCACTGTATCATGCTACAGCAGAATAGACTAAACAATGAGAATTTCTATAACATTAAATCACTTCAAACGTTTGTCAAAGTTAGCACCATTTTGTATCCAAGCAACCTTACAAAGGCAAAAATTTCTCAGAAGGAAGGGCCTTAGACAGCACCCTCTCATTTACACTACGCCAAAAAGAAAATCAAAAAGGCACTAAAAATGAGATTTCTAAACATGTGACTAGTTCAAAGCTTTCCCAAAGATAAAAACATTTTGCATCTTAGCCATCTTACATATACATAAACTTCTCAAGAGTCGATGTGTCACCCTGCACCTTAGGGATCCTCCACCTCCCTCCCCCCCCCCCAAAAGAAAAAAAATAAACTTAATGTAATCATACAAAGCTTTGCAAAAGACAGCGCCAACTAACATCTAAGCGACCTTTTATAAAAGCCACGTCCTCCCCTTAAACCCCTCCCTCAGGGCGGCACTGGAAAAGACAGGATTCGCATGGGTGCCAGGTATCCTAGGTACGCCACTGGACGCTGTCATGAACTCCATCCCCTCAGAGATTTCGCCCAGTCTACTGAACTGATTTTCTTTCAGTCTGTGAGTTATATTTGGCACAAATTCCGTTGGTTTGCTATATGCCGACTAATGGCGGTGCTCCCCTTAGATGGTGTGACTGTCTTCACCCACCCCTCTTGTCAGAAAGGAGTTACGACAGTGACAGGTAGAACAAAAAAATACTTAAGAAAAAATCTCAAAGTGGAGGAGTGTCATCTCAGTAGAGATCTCTTCTCTTACATCCAGCAAAAAGAAAGGAAGAAACCACTGTATAATAAGAAGATCTAAATAAATAACATACAAAATCAAAGCTTTCCCAAATATTAGTCAATTCGCATCTAAGCCACCTTTACATAAACAAAAATTTTTCAAAGGTATGGTCACCCCCTCCTCTTAGACGACAACCCCTTTCCTTACACCCAGCCTAAAAGGACTAAAGGACTTGTATATTGACAAAGATTCTTAAAATATAACCAGTTGAAAGCTTTGCCAAAAAGGCATTATTTTCAATTTAAGCCACATAACATAAATGTCACCCTCCCCATAGAACGTTACCCAATTGGGCAACCCTGCACGGTGTGACAAAGGAAGGATCGGCCCGATTTCCATCTATCCTAGGTATGCGACTGGACTGCCCCCATAGATTTCGTCATGGTGCGCTTATAAGTAAAATAAACGGCTATCGATCCTTCACCAAAGAAGGGTGTGAGTGCAAGGTACACTTCTTTTAGATGTTTCCTGGTGAATTCATTCTTTGTCAGTATGTTTTAACTAAATAACTGGTTTCTTATATGAGAACTAAATATGGGGATGTGCCGTTTCATTTTGGCCCTCCCCTCTAAAAAAAGACCAGTGATCCGCCCCTGCCTCTCCCACAACCAATTTTTTAAGATTTAATATCAACATTTATCTAGTTTCAAAATGATGCTACCACAATACATCTAATGTTACTATGTAAGTGCAAAGTCTGTACTCTTTGTTCTGTACACCCAACCGCAGTACTATGGTAACAACATGCAAAACGTTGCACATACATTAACCCTTATGTAAATTTGTATCATCTTTGCTAAATCAAACATTCTACTCAGATGTGACCAGTTTCGTGACAATGTCGAGAGGGTGTGTAATATTTTCCTAGTCATTAAGTATTTTCTTTTATCAAAAACATACTTTGATCAAATAAATCATTCAAATATATGTCTTCAATCAGTAAACTATCCAAATAAATTGATGGTAATGAGATATGGTGATGGATTTGTAAATAATCCAAAAAGTGGCCATTATGTTTGGATGTCATTTTGAAAGCCAAGATAGTGTCAGTCTAAGTAGCGATACATTTGATTTAAATTTTGCTTAGCTTTTATATCCTGTCAAATAAATTATGACAGATATACAGCTGGGTAATCGTGTTACAACAGAGTAAGTAGAGGACTGCAAATCACTGAATCATTATACACTCTAAAAAAAGTTGGGTAAAAACTCTCACCAACACTGGGCACGTATGTGAAAATATAGAAATTGGGTAAAGTTTTTCCATTAATTGATGTTTCTTGGGTTACCTGAGAGGCAGGTTAGCCAATTACGTAATAACTAACCTCTTGATAAACCCATTAATCAGCAATTATTGGGCAAACTTAACCCAATTTCAGTATTTTCACATATAGGTGTCCAGTGTTTGTGAGTTACCCAACTTATTTTTAGAGTTATATAACCACTTTTGAATTGTACTGCTTTTATTTGCTGTACATTAGTCTTCATCTTCCTTCCTCGACTGTTGTTATTGCATACCACATGTATATTTCGACTGTTAGGGGAATTTAATTTGACTCTCGATGTACGCTTTTGTAAATACTGACGTAAAATTTAACTCAAACTAAGTATGATAAATAGATATTTTATTTTAATTAACAAATAAGCCGTAGATATGAGGACATTATATCGATGCACCTGTTATCAATATAGCTGCTGACGTGGTTATGCTGTCAATTCATTGGCAAAGACCTTTGATAAATGAATAAATACATTGTAAAATACGTACTTTTGAATACTCTGAAGGAAGGTGGACACCCTCACACGAGATATTGGCAGACTAACATATGACGCAAACGATAGCAGAAACCAATTCCTTTAAATGCCGTCATATTGTTGTCTAAAAGGGGTATGTTAAATCCCTAATACTGAGAAAACTAATCAAACCAAACTTTTCGTACTAATGGTTTCTGTTTATTAAGTCTTTTGAGTGTTTTGCATTTAATGTAGATTCGATCTTGTTATCAGAGTCAGATCACTTGCTCGTGATCGAAGAAGTGTAAATGCTGATAAGATTCTGATGATCAAACAGCTTTGATCTTGGGAAGAGCAGGACTATTTGACGAAGAGCATGAGATAGCAATGTATTGTAAATATTCTAGGAACAATGGTAACAAGAAATGTCAATGTTTCTTTGTCTTCATACATTATACTCTTAAATTCTTTAGAGCAGGGACATGTCAAAGTAGCAACTCCCTTTTAAGAGCACGGAATGATATATCCATCTTTACGACTTAATTCAAAAATTCAATTATAAGTTACAACACAAGTGAAAATACGCCACGATGGGTGAATAGAGTTGATTCATTGTCAGTAGCAGCGTCATCAGACAGTGTTAAAGGTAGTTGGTACCGTGTTGTTTTAATAATACTGGAGATCAGAGTTCTGGCATAATGTAAATCAGTTGTGTCTTCCATATTTCACTTGACGAAATTTTAACACACTTCAACCAACCTGACTATGAAGAGCACTGATAATACATCACTATTCTTATAGCTTTAAATAATATGCTATTGTTTGTTAATTGCTTTCTTACTTCTATAGAATGAAACCTTTCCTGGCTAATTTTAAGCCTCACAGTTTTAACTTTTGCAGTGAATATTCTTATCTTTTAATCACGTCATTTGGAAACCACGAAGATGTGAATTTATGTACTAAAGCACCACCTGAACCCATAGTTCTTAATTCTTGTAAAACTTATTTTGTTTCTATCCGGCCGGCTCCAGTTAAATCCGATCAGGCAGCCAAGCTTATCGTTGACTGCAACGATTAAAGGCCCTTTTTTCATAGTCGGGAGGGGTGAAACAAGGCACATTAATGTTCTTCTTGATAAAGAAATCTTTTGAACAGAATTACTTTCTATACATTGCTGGCTTTATTCTAATGATTGTTCATTAAAGGGAGTTCTCTTCCCAAAGTAGCTCTTGAAAGTAAAAATATTAATTAGTTTACAGGTCAATCAACAAACTAGTCAAATATGCAGTGATACTTCACCATTTAGAACAAACGATGGCTTCGTGGTAAATACGTCATCTCCCACGTAAAAAATGAAATCAACTTTGGCAGCTGTGTTTTCTCCGGATTGAAAAACTCATTAATCTTGGCTCTTGCAATTTATTCTTTTTCAGTTTATTAGGGAGGTATATCTTGTCATGCTCTCCTATTTTGATGTGATTATGAACCTACTCATTTACGAGATCCCTTTTGTTGTTGCTTTGATTTTGATCAACTTAATCTAAACGTTCGTATTTTTATGTAAGCGTAACTGGGATGTGTCAATCAATTAACCAAATACGTATAACTGAACGTTTCATTACACATAGAACATGATTTCTTGAACATAAACCTACATAAAATATTGTGGCAAGTGAGCAAAAAAGAAAAAAAATAAAAAAAAACTTCTACTAGCTGATGGAAATATTCTTCGTAATCTTAGAAAAAATAAACTCGGAGCTAGGGAGGATTCATTTTGATCGAGGTGATTTATATAGTCATTTAATATCAAATGATATTTTGTTATTGCAACTTAAGATACCTTTTAGTGTTCTTTCAATGTGAAGTCCTAAAATTTCCTTCATGGTCTGGGTAACTTTACACTAAATGAAACAGTCTTCAAAGCGTTAATATGAATCTGCACAGGAAAAGCGGTTTTTATCGAATTCCCCCGAATTATAGTTAGTTCGATGGATTTGGAGTATTCCTGCAAGCTATTTGCAGACAAGTTTGTGTTAAAAGTAAATTTAGCCTGAAAGTATTTAGTCATGACACTGTGCTGCTCAAGGTATTAGATGGCTACATGAAAACCTCTTGATGCCCGGCTTCGAACTGGTTGGAGTGATCATTTAGTTTTAACAAGAATAGTTCACGTTTACTGCTGTGCTGAGAATGTTCATAACGTATAGACAATCGGCCGTGAGTATTGCTTGCGGAGAGCGCCGAAATTTTTATAAAGAAATATTGACCATGGTAAAAAATGCTGACATGCTCAGCACTGAGACACTTTTGATCTTTTCACAATTTACGTTGGCCACGATGGTGAGTCTGAATAAAGAATCTTCCAAAAGGTAGGGAGGACAGACTGCATAGTCAAGTGGTTAGAGCATCCGACTTGCAGCCGGACGGTCTGGGGTTCGACTCCTGGCGGGATCATACCAAAGATTTTAAAGGTCAAGAGCAGTCGCCCCAAACTTATTTTGAAGCAATAGCTAAATGTTACAAATTTCTTCCTATTTCTCTTCCAAGTATATTTAGTAATATTTTAGGACATAAATATTGCATGTTCAAGGTAAACCAAGCAGTTGCTCCTTGTAAATTTTACAATTGAGTGAGAAAAATACTGTCACATGATTCTCAAGAGCCATTCAGGAAATAGGACACCCTACTATACAATTCTTTATTGGGGTGACTGCATTCTCCCTTTAAAAATGGAACCTACTGCCATTGTGCTTGGTGCTCAGCATAAGCAATGTAGTAGGGAAAACAAGCCAGTGAGCCACAACTGGAAAAAGGCCGTGGCCGGCCCGATTGAAACCAATTGGTTAGAAACTGAGCCGTAAAACCTCATCTAACTCCAACAGTTAGGGAGAAGCGGATAAAACTCCTTTTCATCTATGCAAGTCTGTCACCAGAACCAAGCCTGCACGGAAGAACAATAATTACAAAGCCTTTACCGTTGAATAAAGCTAACACATTAGAAACAGTTGATGTTGAAGCAAAATAGAACTAAAGGTGAAAGCAGGCGAAGCGCGAACAGATTTTGACAGTCAGCGAAAGATCTGTGACAGAAAACAGATACTTTCATTATTATATACCTTTTGTTAGCATTTTAAATTTTGGTCGATGATCGCTTGCAGGAATTTCAGGGCAACTGTTCATACGTAGTAAAATTTTTATTTCCGATCGATTTCCAAATGGAGGGGAGGGGGGGGGGCACAGTGGTCTGCACTGGGAAGGAGGTGCGGCTACAACCTGCATACCATACTTTGCAGGTTCGTCATTGGTGATCTTTTATATCAAAACCAGACAAATGTTTACTCACTGAGTTACTAAAGAGCAGATGCAAGTTCGGTCTATGTTTACTCAAGTCACTTCCTTGTGAACGTTGCCGGAACTGTGTCTGACAAATGGTTATCAACAGTAAGTCTCTGGATCCAATTTACATGAGCGTTTGAAGCACAGTCCATATGAACAGTTTGATGATTGTAATGATAATGCTTGCATTTCGAGCCATTGTCCAGGAGAAAGTTGTAGCCAATATTACGATAATCTGTCCAGAAAACCTTCCAGAAACACTGCGCCCTTAATGACAAATTTGGTCCCCATTAAAACACTTGGAGAGAGAAAGAGATAAGTTCACCTAGCTTGCTTAGTGACACATTGTAATGACCTTGCTAGAATTAATCAATTATAAAGTCTTAACCATTGGTCTATCACGGTTTCCGAATTGCCACACATTTTATGGTCCAAATAACAACTCCCTAAAATGTTAAAATTGTCCGCTGAACTTTTTCTTTTAGAGAATGTAAGTGTGTTGCAGCAAAGATGTTTACTAATATATCCAGTTGGTGTGCATTAATTTCGATAGGCAAGGAGGTTACATGACCTTTGCTTCATTAAATTAAATCATAATTGAGTTTTTATGCCTAATTTTTCAAATATTTAGCAAATAAAGTTGTTCAGAAAAGAGACTTTTATGTATAAATAAAAAGCCCACCACGCACGTAACTGCAATTAATTACAAATCTGACATATCAAACTTCAATAACCTCCGAGAAATATTAAAGAATAGAAATAAATTATTGGTAAACCACAGCTGTGTTAGTCTAGATTTTGAGCCATTCAACTTGTTGTATTTAGTGATTGTCTATGTAAGTATTTACACTTCGTGATGTATTATTAGTTGGAGTTTCACCGAGGAAATTAAACGTAAACAAGTAAAGGCACAATTTCACAACTATTAATAGGACAAAGAACTTTACGGCTTCTTCAGTCTATCAGATTGCTTTCATTTACAAAACATGGTTTTGTACTGTTCCTGATTGCCAGATACCTTCAATTCATATTAAACAGTGTTAAATCTCAAAGTTTATCTAGCGGCGGATCTCAAGAAAACTCATAGACTTAAAAGGCTCTCGTAGGTTTGGCCTACGGCCTAACAAAGTATGCCCCCTTTTGTAAACTCAGAGACTGGCCCCTAACACAAGAGTCGTAACGGCTGCATGGGCCCCTTTAAATGAACGAAAACGACCTTACCCTAGTGAGTTATACGTAAAGAAGTGTTCCTCTGTGCCAGAAATCTTACACGATAACTTAAACTGGGGAATCCAATATCCTCCTGTCATTTTGAAATACAAATGAAATCTATTTGAATGAAGAAAACGTGTAATGTTAATTGAAGTAACGTATATAGTTTAATATTTTCGTTCATTTAAAGGGGCCATGCAGCCGTTACGACACTTGTGTTAGGTGTACCGACAATTCAACAGTTTTGTACAAGGATACGATGTAAAGTTATAATGACATAATGGACTTCTGCTATCTGAAACACATACTGATGGGTCACATGTCCCCAGTTTTTCATAAGCGCTGAGATACGTACACGTGCGAGGATGTACTGGGGACTCCAGCCTCCCTGTTCTGGGCAAGAAACTTTTGCACTGAAATTTCAAACAAAAGTACTCAACCCCCATAGAGCAGGATATAATATATCCTGCTCTATGTCAACCCCCAATTGGAAGTAGTCTCATAAGCTTATGAATACCCGAATTATAAACACTGAAACTGCTGTCTAAAATCTGAGACGTCAGGCATGTTTCAACTTTAATATCATATATAATACTATGTATTATATCTTATATATATATTATATTATAGACTACATGTTACATCTTACTTGTTTTGTATATCATATAATTATAATGTATTACGTATTACAGGCCCATTATACATACAATATTTTACGTTATATGGTATGTAATATATATTGTATATTATGAAGTATACAACGGAAACATATAATACATTATATATTGCATATAGTACACACTATATTACGCAAGCGAAACCAACCCAAGGTGAATTCTGAGGCACCCAGCCTACCAAATTTAGACTATGTTGCACAGCTAAAAGTCTTTTTTTTAGGTAAGAAGTCTGCAGAACTTCAGAATGTTTGCTTTTCTTCAAAGAGTAAAAACTGCCCTGAAATTAAACAATTCTGTATCACTTTTTCGTCGAGATTCATGTTAGTAATGTTAGTGTATTTCAACAAATCATCTTTTGGGGCAGCCTCTTTCTCGCTGTAATTACGTAATAAAGTGAATACCATTATCACTTACTTATAAACACACCTGCAAGGTAAATGAAGTTAGGGCTAACCGAACGTTAACAAAGAGAAAAGTGTATGTGTTATTGTTTAACAATTCAGCAGTCCTTTGTCATCTTATCTAAATACAGTGAAGCTAAACATTTGAGGGGGTATTGACATTATGATAGTTAGGAAAGAAACACTCTTGCCAGGTGTGATTTCGGGAATAAAATTAAATATGTATTACTTTTTGTGAATAAAATTACCCTTGTGTTTATTTATTCAAGTATTTTAAAATGTAAACTATTCAACTCCGGATACCCGCAGAAGTGTCAATCATATTTCAACGTTGTACAATAATTAATTTGAAACAAGCTCTGTTGTAAAATAAATACTTCTCACAACATAAAGTATACTTCAATTGACAAATCAACATGATGGTATACTTACATCCAACTGTCATCGTTTGGTGAAATGAGCCATTTATAGAGGTTGAGACATGCGCACACGAATCTACCTAATTGAAGTGGAATATCTTAAGCTAAAGTCTACCCTCAATATCCACGAAGTTGGTCTGATATTTAAATATTTTTTGCAGGAATCCGAAATGCATTTTCAGCTCTTATTAATTACCTGAACTTCTAGAACTCTCTAGGTAATTCAAGAACTATTTACATAGTTATATGATAACAAAGGTTCGGGAAAAACTAAAAAAACAACTAGTTAAAATGATAATATAGCCAACAAACTGGGGAAGAAAGTTGGAAATCCTCGAACTATTTGACGGAAGCAAACATTTTAATCTCACTTATAGCGACTGAATATATAAGCATATTACAGACGGAAGTTGGAGTCAGGCCTAGATAGAACCGATCGTCAACTTGCCATTGGCGAGTAACATTTTCGTCATGGCGAGCTCCAGTTTGGCGAGTAGTTCTTTAACCTCTCCCAGTGTACATTGCCTACAAGTTGATGCATTACGGCATTTCTGATGCATTACGGTTTTTTGGATACATTACAGCTGCTTCAAGAGGGGTGGCGCCAGAATTTGCCCGACGGAGGGCCAAGCTCCCACACGGGGGCCAGCAGCCTCATGCCCCCACAAAGGCGATGGGTTGGCGATGGGTTGCCAAAAGGACGACAAACGTAAAATTTTCGGCGCTCGAAGCTCGCCGAAAACTGTTGACCTCTGATTTGCATAAATTTGAAAATTTGGGGGTGTTATTGAAAAAAATGGAAAAATTTGGGTTTTTTCAAGGAAAAGTGGAAAATTTGGGGTCTTCATTGAAGAAGCTGACCTTCTTATGAGCAAAATCAAGCAGGTCTTCGGGGCGACTGAAGGTCGTTGGGATTATATATTATAAAGTGTACGGGTTAAACTCCCCGACGAAAGTGGAAAATTTCCCCGACGGGGGAGGGGATGCCCCCCCGGCTGGCGCCACTCATGTGCTTCAATAACATTCCTGAACTCTGTTTTATAATTTGTGCTCTTGAATTAACTCCGGCCTCCTTTCACAGAACACTGTAGAATATGTTACGTTTAATTTGTAAACAAAGCGAAACGGCTTGAACAAGTTTTGTTCGCCGAAGTTGACAAGATGAATGGGATATCACAGTGGGTCGCTTTTGTGCCTCGTGTTAACTTAAGCATGGGTCTTTGTGCAGTTTGTGGTCTTTGCAATGTAGCCCTTTTCGCAGAGGATTTATTCATGCATCCATCACCATTGAATGCCAAATACGATAACAGAAAAGTAGTTGAAATTTATATTATTTTACTAGTCGTAAACCGTGTAGCCAAAAAGTACATTTCCGCAAGTAGCTGAGAGTGATCAAGTTACAAAGTCAAGAGTGAGGCGGGTCCCAGCGAAATTATTTTCTGTATCCCCAGTTAATTTGATGGTACTGCTGGTGGGGGGGGGGGGGAGGGGTTGAAGTGAAGGTGTTGGGAGTACTGAACTGTGAAAATGAAAGAAATCCTATGTTATCTTCCTATCTCAGACTAACTCTGCATTTTTGCGCCAAAATCCCTTGATTCATGAGTTTCTCATAATTTGTTTTCTTTTTGACTGGCAGTTTCTGTTGGAGGTTAAGCCATAGTAAGGGTGAAAAGATCAACGCCGCGCTTAGTGGTTTGATCATAATTTTGTGTACTTCGGTAACAATGAAACACTGACTTATGTGGCTAGTAAATATTTCGTTTTGGTGAATTTTTATGTCACTCGCCAAATGGCGATTTGCTTTTAAAGTTTTTGTCGAGGCCTGGTAGGAATAGATGCATATCAACACTAGACACCTGCGTTATAAGTGGGATTAGTCCTGCTCATATTTGTAGTGAAAATTATCAAAATACACCACTTGAAAAAGAAACATTGCACACAGAAACATACTGGCCAATATGACCTAAAGACTGTCAAAGTAACCAATCTGTAATATCGCACATTTTTCTAGTTTTCTGATAGCCATTTTTTACTAGCTCGTTGGGTTATGTCACCAACAGTGTATGAAGATATCATAAGAACAGGAACCTTCCTGTTCAAAACAATGAATACTCACTCATTATCTCTCTACATTCATGTTGAAAGAGCTCGCACCCTGTCCATCGGGGGCGACTGAGAAAAAGTTTTATTGCTGCGGTTCTGGTTAATGAAAGTCTCAAAATAAATTACACTTTGCATAATGTTGTCTCTCTTGCTATACTGCTTCTTCTACCCAATACACATAGCATGTCCAGTCTTTTGCATTCTTAATCTGCAAAGATTAATTGGATAATAGAATGAGACAAAGATGATCTTCGAAAAGAGCAAGAACTTTGCTGTTTACCATGGGGTCAATCACAATTGAAACATTGGGCATATCAATGACTGGACATGGATAATAATATAAGACTTTTACGGAGACTCTTCCAAACACTCATGAAAGTGGGAGCTTTGCCCCTGCCCCACAATTCACACCCCAAGTTGTGTAGTACCAGCTATCATCACCGCCTGCGGAAAATGTTTCTGTGTTTAAAGCTATAGGGAGAGATAAAACCATGTCTATTAACCTGGTAATACTCTTGGCAATTACAAGGAGAAAATTCCAGAAGCCTGTCAGAAGACTCAGGAAAGGTTAACTTTTAAAGTTGCATTTCCAATCTTACAAAGTTTAATAGCTTGCTGGAAAACCAGTAATAAAAATGCAGACAGACCGAAAGGTTTGAGCTTAGATTTCCTTCTGTAGGAGAGAAAACTTCGTCTAACCCGAGAGCCAGGAATGATATTTGTGACTTTGCTGCCTACCGTCTTTGTAAGGCTGTGCAAAGATCCATGTTAGCTATGCCGATTTAAAGATTTTACGATTTACCCACGGTGCTGCCTTACAGAAAATTACCCTCTTCAGCAGGGCGGCTAGGCCTCAATCTCAGTCTAGAAAAATGGGAGTTATAGCCCTCTGGATACGTCTTCAACAAAATTATATAGAGAGGGAAAAAGGGTTCATTAAGGGAGTTATGACCTTAATGGCTGCCACTTTGGAAAGCAAATTTATAAGCTCTACATGACAACCTAATATCCTTGTTACCATATGCTGTACTTTCGTCGACCATCCAGCACGCGAGTGTTAATGCTAAACACCAATAAACTTTTTGATGACTGATTCTACAATTATTAATATCACATATGCTCATGTTTTTTCATTCTTTACCTTTCTTTAAGCATAACGACCACCGTGGAACCCTTCATTTATGGATAACATAATCGCACGTGCACGGTAGGCCCAATCTCGGGTGTGTTTTTGGAATATACCATTGCCGTAGTTTACTTAGCATGTCTGTTTGTTTTTTTTTTTCAAAATATAAGCAAATTCCCTCGCCAAATTGATTACACACCCCAAAGTCCATGCCACGTTTCTATCAACACAAACCAGCTTGAAGGTTCGCCACTCCCACACATATCTAATGACAGTGCGTTAAGTACCAATGAGGAGAATGCAAGCATACGTTTTTAGTTAAAATACTACATCTTGGCAAACGTTATTTGGATTACATATTTGTAACTGATTATAACTGCAGGCAGAGAATTTCGTCCACAGATTGCAACCTTAAAATTAACATTTTCAATAAGGATATCTGCCATTTTCCCAACAGAAACAAGTCATTTTATGTTTAGTTTCACTAGAATGCCACGAAGGAGGAGTTTAAAATGTTGTTGCTGAATTACTGCAGTATAGTCCTGGAATCCTTCAGGTTTGGTGTAAACCATGATCAATGCCCAGCCAAGCTATCGATACATTTTTAATTTAGTTTACATATTATAAGTAGAAAAGGAAAATCCAAATCACTTCAGTGCCCCCTTGAATTTGAATAAGTGTACCCCGTCATTTTAATTCAGGGATCAATAAATCATGTGACAATATTTTTGTTACTTGTTTGTTAAATTCATGCAGAGTAACTCCTTAGTTCACTTTCAACATTCAATGTTTTTATACAGAAACATAATTCAAGTTACTTGTGTGCAAAATCAACGGAGATGTTAAGATTTAGCAGATTTTTTGAAAATGAGCCTGGGCGGCTACTTTCTCCCTTTAATGATTGTACCATGGCAGAAATTGACACATCAACACGATGATTTCCAGTTAGCTAGTTTTCCTCTATATTCATAACTGCACTACACCATTGAATTTCTTATTCTTGACAATCCTTTCTCAATCTTTCCATGTGCCTGTTCTTCCCGAAATTGATTTTCTTGTGATTTGATTTAAGTGTACGACATTTATCGTTCTGATTTTAATGACTGAGAAGGAGAGACATTAGTATACTCCACTTGTGAATTATATGGTTATACATATTAATTGAAACAATTAAACTAATAGCAATCGATTATTTGCATGCAGCCATGGCCTACACTAGAGTAAAGTAAAACTAGCTTTCAGGTATCCAAAGAGTAACAGAACACAACTCCTTTACCTTAGTCAATCCCATCCAATTGTTAGTGGATCATAGGAACACCTTTAACTGTGGCTGTTGTTACATATCAAACCTAAATTCGCAAGTGGTTTTATCTATGAGGACTTAATCGGAACGAATCTTGCTTTAACATATACAAAGTTTTAGCTAACCCTACAAGCGTCTGCCAATCTGCCAATAAATGCCGATATATAATTGATCCAACTATAATTTATTTGACTTCCAATCTCTTCTTTTTTGTGACGTTAACAAAACTGACCCGGAGAGAACTGATTATGAGAAGTTGTTTTTGTGTAAGATAGTATATGTAACATAGGGTTCTAAATCTAAACAAAAACTCGATTCATATCGCCACGTATTTTTGTTTGATCTCGACATACGAAAGCCTGATTTGCAGCTCGCCTGTTCCGAGGCGCTGAATTGAAACGTGTATAGTAATACAACCATTATTAATAAATGAAGTTTTCTGGACAATAATTCAAATTTAATTTGGATATCATATGAAGCATACCATAATTTGTATCTTTTCTTAATTAAAAGACATATACATCTGGAATTTAAATAACACCTTTGTGTGGTTAAAGTTGAATGATATGGCTATAAATTTTCAAAGGTAATCTGTTGATAAAATAAATTCCCTAAATCGAGACGAAAAAGTGTTTACGTTTCCAAGACCTTACTTTAATTTCACTTTAGATGAGGGCGCTAATTTCATTAGTAAAATGTTCACATACCAATCCTAATTTGTAAGTGGCCCTTTAAGTGGGTCACAGATTAAGGTGCTAACTTGAAATTTTGTGGCATTTCAAAAACATATTAGCATCTAGTTATATCTTAAGGTTGCTAAATTGAAGTAAAAGTTTTTAAAACCAACCATCTTTTCGTTTTGTAAAAGTCAAAAGCCGAGATAAAGGGTTAAACTTTAGCAAACTCTACGTCTGTTGTTGTTATTGTAAGTGATGTGAAATGGAAATCAAGTTGTTAGGCACAATCTTTGTTTGTAACTGCAGTTGTAGTTGGAGGCGCTATATCGAAACAAAAAGGCTTTGGATCTCAACCTTTGTATAGCTTTCCTTTTTCAGGAAGAGCAAATAACATTTTACCTGGAGTATATCATACCATAAAGGAGGTACCAATATGCTATTAACCCTTGTGTGGTCTGTTTCCTCGTGCGTGTCTGTGGAAGCTAAATCCTGGAGGTCTTAGTATTGACGACGTTGGAGACATCAGAGTGTAACTGAAATTACTTTAAGGTGGGATTGGATGGTGGAAAAATGACATTCGAACAAGAATGTTTAAAGGGTAGGAGGTTGATTTTAAGGGAGGTGTTAGACGCGTGACCAGAGGGGCCAGGCGTTTGAAGATACTCTTGGGAATAATAATAACATTTCATCAAAAGTTCCCAAGTGATGATGAAGTACGCTAGGATCCGGTGGAAGGTAACTGCTGAAAGACAAACTTTTGTAAAACGTCCACATTAACCCTACTTATATGAACTCCAAACAGTTCTTAAGCTAGGATTAAAAAAAAATGACGTCTCACTTTTATACGAAACGCCTTCCGTCACAATGGCAGTGCAGTTCAGGTCCAGATCTTCTGCAGACTGCTGTCAGCTTGATTCTTCCGATTCAAAATGTTTTTATGGCACGCCTGTTTGGTTCCTAATATCTTTGAGCTTTAAATCCATGTCCAAGCAGAATAGCATCAGATTTATACTCAGTTTGGAAGGCTGTGATAAGCAACATTGGTCTTCTTCGTTACAATTCGACCGTACCAAAGACCGTGAGACGCATCACTAGCTGATGCCTTAACTCTCAGTGATTGCAGTTTTACCACTTTTTGCGAACTATTCAAAAGCAGCATCTGAGTTAGATGAGAAGAACGTCAGACCGTAGGATTCCCAAGTCTTTTACGCTAGGTGAGGGAATATTCCATGATTTTCATGTTAATACCCAAATAGCCACCATGCACTCTGGCCTCGAAAAGTATCACGTTTAAATGAAGTTTGCGCATCTTCAGCTAGTTAGTTAGTTAGTTAGTTAGTTAGTTAGTTAGATGAGATTTGACGACACACCAACACGAATGTGTTATATAGTGTCAACAAGTTTAAATACGGTTCAAGTCCTTCCCTTTAGTCGCCTCTTACGACAGGCGGGAAATACCGTGGGCATATTCTTCAATCCCCAGCCCACAGGGGGCTTGAGCATCTTCAGAGATTCATACCTAATCAATATCACAACCAGCATTTGAACAGCAGAAAGAGGTGTGTTCTCTCCCGTAAATGCCCAGAAAATTGCGTTTTGGCTCCTTTCTTCTAGATTTCCACACCCGCGCACACCACATCCCTAGACGCACCCATGGAACTCTCATGAGATTTTTCCACCTCAATGGACCCCCTTAAGGCCATTTCTTCAACTTACAGGGCTGCCTGTGGCTGGAGCTAAGGGGTAATATACCCCAATTAATCAGCTGTGCCTTAGGACGACTAGCCATTACCTTGTAATATGCCAAAATCCAGGAGCTGAAAGGCCTCAGTCCAAAACGTAGTAAACCCCCCTCCCCACCCCGAAGACCCTGAACCGAGGCGTCTGTACCTTCCCCTGTCCGTAAGAAGGATGGTGTTACTAGGTTTGCCATGAATTTTTTTTTTCATTTCTTCTAAAGAAACTAAATACTGATATTGAGGTTTTGAAAAAATACAGACCCCTTTCTAAGCTTTCTTTGATATCAAAATTGCTGGAGCGGGTACTCGCCAGAATTACTCCATATCTTCAATCTCATGGCATCTTTGATCATTACCAGTCGGCTTACAGAGTCAATCATAGTATTGAAACAGCATTACTACGAGTGTAAAATGACATTTTGAAAGCCATGGATAATGGAAAAATCGTTGCACTGGTATTAATGGATCTTGTTTTTTGATCTCCGGTGTTCCTCGAGGATCTGTTCTTGGTTCGTTGTTGTTCTCATTATACAATCTCCCACTTGGACAAATTATTCAAAACTGTGGTCTGCAATATCATTTTTATGTTGATGACTCACAAAAATTACCATTCGTTCAATCCAAACCAAGTTAAAGCCACTGTTTTTTCTGCGTGTGCCCTATGTTTGAGTTACAAAGACACATTTTACACAAATAACAAAGCCATAACAATGAAGAAAGTGACAGACTAAATGGCAAAATATCATGTCGGATCTTTCAGTGTATTCTCTGGTACTGATTAATGCCACAAAATGACAGCACAAAATAAACATCTGAGCTCGGAGCGAGCGAAAGGTTATGACTGTTATGTGATGACTGTTATGTGTTGTCTTTACTAAAAATATCCTAAGCTTTTACTAGAGCTTAGAATCTTTACATGGGTAACAAACAGTGTATCCTACTCCAATAATGCTGCAAGACGAACTTAAAGCTGGCTGGAGCAAATAAATTGCTTACCATGGTCTGGGTCATGAACGATGGCACAAGGGCAAGATTTCTTTAACGTTTGCTCTTTTAGGAGTGTGAACCTTCGTTGGAGTTGGTACAAATTTGTCGGGTCAGGTTAGGCCGAGAGTTGAGGATAGGAAGAATGAAAAGAAATTTATAACATAATGGGCGAGCTCGTAGCCAATAGGCTAGGTTACCGTAGAAAATTTTCTTGCCTATCTAAAATAAAAATTAACGATTTTGGTATATCCTTCTCCCCTAAAAAATATTCGTGCCCCAAGCAATCTTTCCCCATTCAGTACTGTACCTTGTCCGGCAGAGCATTTCTGGCGCAATATGATGTACCGTGTTAAGTCCCAATTTACAGGTAAGATTTGAAAAGTTGGATGTAGAGAAGGATTTGTAATCATTGAGAAAAGAAACAGTTCAACCGTTCGGGAGGATGACCTCCTATTGGAGCTAAATTGCACGTATCGTAGCCATCGTCTACCGTCGAGATGATCAAATCTCTGGGACACGTAACATGGAACAAATAGAAGAGAACAACTATGCAATTGAGGATGAATTTCCATTTCCCAACTTTTACAGATACTGTGTAGGCTACGCATGTTATGGTTTATTGGTAGTTCTTTGCTGTATGAATCCAAACTATAACAGAAGACGGAACTATAACTAAAGAACGCGAAGAGGGCAGAAAATTGTTGCTGAAATTTCAAACAAAATTTGCAGCATTTCGAAATACATTGAGGCCACACAAAATGTTGAAGCCAAACAATATCCTCTTCTAAATTTATTGGGGGAATAAACTTCACATATCCCCCTGCTACTTGGTGCATGGCGGATACATCCCCATCCTCCCTGGATCGCCGCCCCTGAATGCAGTGTAAACAAACATGAAAGTTGGTCGATGTCAAACCCCTTTAACTGTTTAAGCGCTTACTGAAAAAAATACCGCTTACTGAGATCAAATTTACTACTTCAATGAAATAACCCTTATATTAGAAAGAGGAATTAATCTCCATTAATAGACATATCACCCCGTTTTCTTAATGTATATCCTTACTTCTCATGTGCGTATGTTTAGCAAACATCAGTCGTGGATATCCCATACCTTTGAGCTTTTTTTAAGTTTGACAGCAGGAGGCAGAGGGCGAGGGCCATCCTCCCAACCCCGCCTCTTCGGAGCAATTTTTCAGTTTCGTCGGTACGCCTTACTAAGTATGATAAATTAGTCCCTAACGGACCTCAGTCGCACCTTCAGTTACTAGTGTTTGTTCTCAAGGAGGCCATATTCTTCACTAAATTCCTCAAATTGTTTCAAGTTTTCATCAATACGACCCTAAATGTTTCAAGTTTTCCTCAATTTCTATTCAAAATTTTCCATTTTTTAGCTAATGCCTCAAAAGTTTGCTTCGCCTGGCGCCTGCACTGATAAACAAGCATGAAAACTAGTTCTTTGAAAATCGTTAGAAAGTCTATAGCACTTAAAACAGTGATCCGTCTTAGCAATTCCACATTCATATTTGGATTAATTTTTTTCCGTCCGACTTCTTCTTAGCTGAAAGCTTTGCAGAATGATTATAAGGTCACAACAAGAAAAACCCTCTACTGCATATGATTTATCCTCTTGAAAGACGAAAAGTTCAGCGACAAACTCGCTAGTACTGATCATGATCATCATGATAACTTTTGAGTATACTTTATCTACGTATCAATATTAAGTCAAGCACGGAGAGCAGTAAATCAGACATGAGTAAGGGAAAGCATTGCACCAAATTTAGGTTGAGACTCGTTTTCCACCAGAGGTAAACGCATTGCAGACTAAAGGTTGCGGAGGTTATTTCAGACTCTCAACGTGGATAAGAACTGTTGACTGATCAATTACTCTTCTTTCACATGGGCTCTTCAATGGCGACCGGTGGGCCATACCGAGCCCTCGTAGAGATCCAAATACAAACCAAGATGAAAAATATCCGAAAAACCAAATATCCTTTTCTGAGAAATTCGAGACAACTAAAAATGATGAATGGCATTTGAGAATGTTAAATGAAGTAAAAATGTTAAAATGTCAAAAATTGTAATTTTTCGGCTCAGCTTCGTGACCACTTTTTGTACATTGTCACGGTTAAGCCAACTTATTTAAAGAGCGCCACCTTTGAAAGAGGACGAATGGTGGATAGACAGGAGATTAAAAATTGGCTTTCTGAAAGTTGTAAAGTTGGTTGTCGACTAACGGCTTGTTGAAATAAATGCAGCGTACCAGCGAACTCTTGAGAATATTCCAGACTTTGAGGAGAATCATTTTTTTTTATTAAGGAGAAAAGACCTACCTGACTTGATTGGAGGTATATATTTTGATAACGAGAGATGAGATGGTGAGAAATTGACTGATTCCTTGAAAAAGATAGATCAATTGATTGGAAAATGAAAAGTATTCACTGGTGCCGATTTTAAAAGTAGAACGGTTTGTTTCTCATTTGAGTGAAAAAAGCAGGAGATTTGTACTCTGCTGTTGGCCGACCTAACCTCCAGTACAGTGTGCCGTGAATCCAACGGGAGAACGAACTCAAGGAGTCGGTGAACAGACGGATCGAATGGAAAGAAAAGCCAAAGAAAGAAACAGAAGTAGCATTTGCCAGAGTTAAAGTCGAGTTCCCCTCCCCTTCTGAGTCCGAGTCACAAGGTCCGAGTTCAAGCAAGAGGCTGACTCACGTACTTGGACACATTTACATGAAGAGTAAGAACTAGAAAATGAATATTGTGTCAAAGTAGAACATTTTTGCGTGTTCTTCCATTCAAGTTATTGTACGGTACAGAGGATATTAAATTTAAAGAAAAACATCCTCATTGCATTTCATAGACAAGGGTGTTTCCTCCAAGGCCGGTTAAAGCCATTTTGGAACTATAGAGTCTTTACCGTGATTCAATTTGGGCCCCACAGCAATCATGTTACCAGTTGTGTGGGCCTACGTGTGGTCTTTTTTCAGGGGGTTGGCATCTTGTTTCTCGATCAGTCCTCATCGACAATATGATTATAAGTTAGTATAGTTACACAAAATATTACGTTTTATAAGGTTAGAATTCAAGATTTTGTCATTGGAGGGGGGGGGCTATTCATGTTGGAATGACGCAACGGCTGGGTGGGCGCTGAGTTCTCTATTAGAATACCCCGAAGACATGGGGGGCCAACTGCATGAGAGTGGAGGTACGCTAATATCTTAGATCCGTACCACGTGAGGGTGGGTATGCGTGTTCCCCTTTATCTTGTGGTAGAATGTTATTTTTTATCGCAAAACTGTGCATTTTTGAGCAAAAATGTGGGCCTAGAATAAAGAGGATATTTTCAAAGACCTGCTGAGACACTTTTTACAGGTATGATACTAGTTTATCATAAACAGCCTTTTGTGTACATTCTGTGTAGAGAAATTCGGAATTTACGACATTATGGCTATAGCGAAGTCGGTCGAAAAGAACCTAAATAACAAAATTTTCTGTCGAATTTCAGGCCGATATCTATAACAAGTCACAGTATGGAGAGTTCGAGAGCGAGTCCGAGTCCTTGATTCCAAATCCAAGTCAGTAAGTCACTAGTCTGAGTGTTAAGAATCGTGACTCTAGCCCGGTTTCAAGTAATGTTCACACTGACCCTTTCACTGTGTATGTGATCGCATCTAAGATTTTAGCGGTTTTATTAATCCAATGTGTATTGCTGACTTACGGCAATATTTCGTGTTGAGAAATGAAATTTGATTTATCAGCGTTACTGTGATTGTCTGAGCGAAAACAAACGAATTGTCAATAATTAATGTTGCCGGGAAAATATTATGATTTTCATTTTATCTGTGGCGTATCCAGGATTTTTCAGTTGGGGAGCAACTGAATGGTCGGTTAGGGTAGTGGTGGCGGAACATCTATTTGAGTGGGGGCCAAAATATGCACGAGTAGCGTGCACGGCGAACACAAAGGGCAAAGGGCAAAACCCATAACCGGTGGGGTCTAGGGTCCCCTCATATGGCCTCTGCTGAGGTTAAGGTGTGCAAAACCTCCGTGGGATCCGGGGAAAAAGCCCCCCTGAAGTTAAAGGCACTTTTTCACATGTTTCAGAGAGATTGTTCAAGGTTCATTTTAACGATGCCATTCTCTTATCGTTTGGAACATATGACACTTTGTACTTACAGAAAAGCTATAGTATGTATACACATTTACAAAGCCATAGCAAGATACCCTCAAAGAGGAATTGAGTATGCACATGTGCACCAAGGGTGCCATAATTTCCCCTGCCTGGTGGAAATTTTCTCTTACTGTTGCTATAAAAAGGGGGGGGGCGTCTTCTGCAAGTGAGTGGAAAAATTGGTTATAATAATGCTTTTTCAGCTCCGAAAAGGCAATTGAACTTGAAGCATGGAGTGCTATGTGAACAGCGAGGGGACCATGGGCCACCATACGGCCCTGACGTGGTCCTGGAGTAACATTATGGTAGAATCGCAGGGGGTCCCTGGTAGCTGAGCTATTAACAAAGTTGGAATACTTACACGGAGCTTTTCAGCTGACCTCCAAATGACCTTCGCGCACACTAAGCCCTTCACAGTCATTGAATTTCTAAACAAAATGAAAATCTGCGCGAAGAGCTCGAAAAAGAATGAGAGTGAGGAAGCAGGTATGACCAACGGGGGACAGGACTAATGAGTACTGATTTAAAATGTTTATTCTTTTCAAAGTGTTAAATACATGCACAGTTACCATGGACCGTAAAGAAGTTTGAATAATTTTGTGTAGCTAGTAAAGCCATAAATTATAGTCATCACCCTACTATTGTTACTCAAAGTATTAATTCCAACATTAAACCGTTTGGTGCCCATTAAACCTTTTGATCCCCTTCTACGTTAAGTTGGTTGGAGTTTTGGGGCCAGAGTAGGTCATTTGTATTACGTTATAATTTAGGGTGCGAAAAGTGCCAAACTTTTGCACTAGAAATCACTGACCATGGTAAAAACAACATGCATTCAGCACTTATATATTTTCAGTTTTCTTACAAAATACGTCTACTACCACGGCCATTTTAAAATAATTGACTATCTTTTTGATTCCTTGCCGATGGCAAAAGGAATCTATGCAATCACGCTGGCGAGTGTGTGTATGTTTGTGTATGTGTATGTTTGTGACTCTTGGCTTGTAGACAAGATATCTCAAGATAGCAATGATGGATAATTTTCATACTTGGTATATAGAATTACTATGTTAAGAAAAAAACCCTATTGTTTTTGGTGGAGGTCAAAGGTCATGTGGGTTCACCAGAGGTCAAAAACCGAAACCTTGTAAAGACGATATCTCTATTTAGGAAGAACGGATGACTTTCATACTTGGGATGTGGATGCGTTATAATCAAAAGATAAACCCTATTGATTTTGGTAAAGGTCAAAGGTTGTCTGAGGTCACCGGAGGTAAAAATACGAGATTCTTAAAAACTGCTTGTAAACACGATATCTCAAGATAGCAATGATGGACAATCTTCACACTTGGTATGTAACTTTATCAAATCAAAAGGAAGAACCCTATTGTTTTCAGTGGAGGTCAAAGGTCATTTAAAGTCATCAGAGGTAAAAAACCGAAAACCTTGAAAAAACACCATATTTCAAGGCAGGGAGATGGATCCTTTGCATATTTGGTACACAGACGTGTTACTTTAAGAGAAAGAGAACCCTTCGGGTCTTTTGGAGGTCGAAGGTCATCTGAGGTTACCAGAGATGAAATTACGAAAACCCCGTAAACTAAATAGACAGTGAGCGACTGAGCGGTACCTCCAATTAATTGTGTCCGTCGTTTGGTTACAAACAAAAAGTTAAGGTTGAATTTTGTACCATTTTAGAGATAAAATCATAGAGAAAAACATTCATTTTTTCACAAGCATAACTAAAACAGTAATAATTGTTATTTGAATTACCTAATTATGAACACGTGTAAAGGATGCTGTGATTATAGGATAATTAGAAATATTATATGCTGAACGAGTTCTTTGCTGGAGTAGTGGATTAGAGCTCTGTTTCTTAGGAAGACGGTCCCGGGTTAAATGTCCTCCTAGGACATGTTCTTATTTTTTCATTTTTTGTTATTCACTTTTTGGTAGGTTTCAAAGGTCATTTGAAGTCAGCAGAGGTAAAGATGTGAAAACATCGCAAAAACTGAAAAAGTCAAGAAGTGTAAATTTGAGGGATGAACCGAGTCAGCGCAAGAAATCATTCCCTTTCAGAAAGGAATCACTAAGCTTTTGGGCTTTCTGGTTAAAGGAAGAGAACAGCGAATAAATCTCCTTTGCATTTGTGCAATCTGTGTCCCTCTATAATCACATCTGCACGAAAAACAACAAATGTGAGACATTTGCCGTTGAATAAAACAATAGGTTTGAACTAGTGTTGAAGGAATATGGAAGAGCATGTAAAAGCGCCCACATTTTTCCCAGTTAACCAAAAAGTTATGACAATAAAAAAGTTAAAATATGCACATCATTCGTTCGTAAAATAACCTTACCCCACTCTCTTAGGGATCTTCCGTAATTTTTGGTATCATTATGAATCAAGTTCAGCTCGACATTAGCTTGGGGTGCATTATTATAAATTCAGCTCGACAATAGCTTGGGGCATGCGCCCGAACAATCCGTGTCGGCGCCACTGTTCAAAGGTAGGAAAAATAATTTATTGTGCGATATTTTCTCCATGTGGTTGAACAGTAGTGTCCCGTGCCCCTCCTGGCCACTCGTCTTTATGTTATAAAATATGTTGCAGTCCTTTCATGATATTTTTTATCGTAGATATGTTCTTTTTGGTAAGCTTGCGGAACAACAGGGGAGTGAGGGCGCTTTAAGTATATGAAGGAGAAATATGATAGCATTATGTATTGGCCTAGAAAATTGAGAAAAAGTGACCCTTAATTCTTCTGCTGTCTTTCAGTGTACCTTTTAAAGGGAAATATACCTGCAAGAGGGCACTGTGAAATAGGGGTGAGAGCCCCTTCCCCTGGGGTATGACCTACGACCTTTCTGAATTAACGTATGACTTTTTTGATAAAATTCCACGCTTCAAATTCCATATGAAAACGTCCTTAGAACAGCTTTTACATTATCGGTAATTTTTTTTTACATTATCGGTAGACGAACTTTTTTACATTATCGGTAAATTTTTTTACATCATCGGTTCAAAGAGTTTTTTACATTATCGGTAATTTTTTTTTTACATTGTCGGTTGTTTTTACATTATCGGTAATTTTTTTTTACATTATCGGTTGATTTTTACATTATCGGTTGTAACAAGCCCCAATTCGTGTTAATTACAACAGGACCCTACAATTATCATTACATCAATACCACATACAAAAGTACGCTTGGGCGTTCGGATACTAGATGCAGTATATGATGTGTACATGCTCAAGAATATACCTTTTGGTGCAGGACCATTACCTGTAGTCACGATACAAAAAAGTTTAAAATTGAAATGTGTTATTATTAAGAGTAAACAGAATACATTCATGATTCAGAGCTAGGAGGGTCGGTCAGAGGGGGCAAGAATGGTATTTAGGGGAGCTTTGGAGCAAGTAGATAACCCATTCATCGACGGTACTACACCAGTGCTTCTCAACCTTTTCTTTTTAATTTCCTACTTGGTTGAAAACTTTCCCCCATTCTTTCCCCAAATATATTCACCAATCATAACATGTCTTTTTCTCAACCGTTTCCTTTCCTGAAGGCGAAAATCCAAATGTTACTGTTGGGTACGGATCCACCCTGACGATTTTGAACAAAAGTTGTTGCAATGGGGTTAATGGCTCAGTTTGTGAGAAAGAAGATTAAAGGCAAGATGTCTCTGAAAGAGGGCCTTCCCAGAAAAATGTTGAAATGAAACACTGTTTGACGCGAATGTAGCCTCACTTCTTATGACTAATAGACGGCCGGAATTAATGATGCAGAGGGCTTGAGAAAGGAGGGGAGGTTTGATTGTTCTGAGGTTTTCTGGGGCTAAATACTAAAGAACAGGAGAATGGGAGAAGTAGTACTGAGAATGGATGCTCGCAAAGCGCTCCAACAAAAACTGTATTTATAGAAGTTTATAGTGAAACTGGTATTAGAAAAAGAAGAAATAATACCCTCAAGGAGGGGATGGTTGCCCTCGGCTATGCTACGTGTTTGTCCCATTTTGTCAGAGATGGAACTTTCTGTGCCTTACAAATTACATCTGAACATTATTTATTTTAGAATTCTGTGCCTTACAAATTACATCTAAACATTATTTATTTTAGAATCGCGAAATTTACACTGATCGATGTCATAAAATTTCTTTTGAACAATTCGGGGGACACTAATCTCCCTTTGTGACCCAAAAGTTGTCAATGCGAGTCATTTTGAATTTATGCAATTCAGCCTGTTTCCCGTGGTTAGATTTTGTCTGATTTTGGATATAACGTTCAGTGTGGCCATTCTGATGATTCGAACAAATAAAGTCTTCTGTTGCAACTTGTTCAAGGTTCCCCCAACTTTTGCTGGACTAAACGTTTAGTATGGGCTACATTCTCAATAAAAGCTGTTTGATTGAATTTTAGCCCCAGTTGGTTAAATATGACACACACCAGTTTGGAAGTTATGGAAACACCCGAGTTAGTAAACAAATCACCCAGTTGAAGGTAAAAAACAATTTCTTTGGCATCAAATGTTTTCTACCTTGAGGTATTTTGAACCCAATTTTTAACGATGAGCCATAGGTCCAGAGGATTTTACTGTGTACCAATAGAGAGATTATTTAAAGCTTCGTACGAACATTTCTTGAACTTTCACTATTCTGCTCAAAATCAAAGAAGAAAGTCGGTCTTATTCTACAATGGTCGAATTTATAGTACTTTCCAACAATTATATCGACTACACTGTCGTTGGTGCTTTTAAACATTTCTCTTTTCCACTTGAAGAACACAAAGGTTAACGAAAAAACATAAGTTAATCTGAAAAGAGGAAATCCACACGTTTAGTTCTCCTTCATTACTACTTCTAAATTATAAATATTGCATAGAAAATTTTTATGATTTTGAATATTATAAAAAACTGCATAAAGTAAGTTTTGTCCATCCACCATATTGCATACTTTATGACGAGACAAGACGTACAGCACAAAACAAGACGACAGGAATAAACAATGAGTGATTTGTTACGATGTAATACTTCTGACAAGTAAATGAGAAACACCAGTGAAAATAATAACTTGAAGAATCAACTTTAAAGCATCTCAGTTCGTATGAAGGCAAGATAAGAACTACCTGACGGACACTTCAAAGACATTTAATTTACAACATAGCTGACACAAGTGCAACCCAAAATTCAGTCTTTGGAAAATTGCCATATGCGCATGGTTTAAATTCCTGTAATTATGTCTGTGGTGTAAACATTCAAGATATTACAACCTTGCTTATTTTGTGTTTAAGAGGAAAATTCTAAATTGCAAGAAATTGAAATACTGTATATAGTTTACGTTTAACTTACTGTTTGAAAACAAAGTGCAAGTCTTACCAGCTTATGCAACTACATTTTGTGATATTGTACTAAACAAATATTGTCAAATAAGAAATACGTGACCTACTTACCACTTCAACTTGATTGATATATCTGCACTGCAATTAAAATCAAGTTATTCTAACTATGCTGACCTTTTTCCTGCAGAAAAATTACATAAACATAAGAAAGCAAGCAGAGCAAATGTTGAATGGTGAAAATAAACACACATATGACAAGGACGAGGAGACAGAAAGGAGTTTCAACTATGGAACAATGAGACAAATTACCGTTTAAAAATGCGATGTACCAGTACCTTGTCGTAATGACTGAGTTCAGTCGTGGTGTAGAATGTTTTGGCAATATGTAGACTCTTTCGGTACCCATTTCCCATTGCATTACACTAGAAACCCCAATGCATTACACTATAGAAACCCCAAGGATTACAGTAGAAACCCCAAGCATTACACTAATAAAAACAGGATAGAGATACCCCTATGAATTTATCGAGAAATATTGCGCTTACAATGCACCAAATGGCATAGAAAGAAAGAAACTAAATATAACTATATCTTATAGTTATTAAATCATTTAGCCTCATCCACGAGCTCAAGCAGTATAGATTTATCTCTCCAAAGTTTATGCATCACAAGAGTTATGGATGTTGAATCATTTAAAATTTTGAGTTTTGGCCAACAAACTGTTCTTGAAAAACAAGTAACTTAATTTCTTTCAGTGGGAAACTAATCTTTTGAAAACAAAGCTACCGTCATGCCTTATTTTAAGTCAACTATCTATAAATCATGCTTTTAAAGATATGAAAATTTCTATGCGACAAACGCAGTATTTCTCATTTAAAGCTATAATGGTTTCACGTGTTAGAGCAAGTGAATACGGTACAATTAATAGAAAAGGAAAGACTACCGTACCATTATTGCATTTGAAAAGAAGTAAACATGGCATCTAGATCGTCTTATGCAGCAAAGAGGAACACACGGGTCCGTGCCTTGCAATTTACTTAATCGTTAAGGTGAAGTATTTTAAACAAACAAAACTTCTTGGAATACAATTTTCATTTAGTCCTACGACATCATCTAGTATGCTTAACGATTAAAAGTTTATTGAAAAATTGTTAAAGCAGTTTACAATGCTTTTAAAGGCACTGATTTTAGATATCATAAACGGGTGTAACTTAAGCAAGTATGTTGTTGCAACACAATGAAGTAGAGAGGCAAAGACTTTCAATAGAAACTACTTTGGTATCCGCCACGCTTATATCTAATTTTGTAAAAGAATGCTGCAAACGCTTAAGAGTTTGTCCACGTGTTATTCATTCCACAATGTCACATGCTCTGATGAAGCAAGACGGGTAGGGGTGGTATGTGTACTCGCAGGAGGTTTCATCCAGTACCAAGTTACATCGGTTTGGATATCGTACCTTCGGGGTCTCAGTGCTGTTAAAATAGTTAAGAAAAACAGAACGGTAGTAACGATGAACGGCCAATCATTCCAACCCAAATGTAATTACACATGTGAAAATTAGTGGTTCACGTCTTCTATACACTTCTATAAGGACGGTAAGTAGGCATAAGATAGTAGAGACCCTATAGTGGGAGTGATGCATCGCGCCCTCTTTAGGGCGGACAAGTCTTGAAGGAGATGGCTTTTGATCTATGTCACGAACCAAACTCACCTCCTAATAGACACAAAAATTATTTTGCACTGGATTTACAACGGGAATTTTTTCAAAACATCTGGACCCCACATGCGATACCAGTATGACGGGATGCGTTTCATATACAAACCAAGTAAGACGCCCAATTTCTGAATGTTGGATGAGGCCCTTATTCCCACCCCGGACAATTTCGACCCTTGGCAATTACCCCTCAGACAAATTTCCATACCAGAAAATGTGGAATTGTCCCAAGTGGGAACTGTTGGGGGGGGGGTCAGGAAGCTGTCCAAAGACCTTGTAAAACTCTGAAATGAAAACTTGTTTACTACATGAATATTTGCATTATAAAGAAAGTTCATTAATATGAATTCTATACTGTCGTCAGTACCAATGAACTTAAAATGTATCATACCAGTAAAATATCAAATCTTCAGGACACTTTTTATAGAAAAGGCTCAATTTCTCGTCCCATTTGTGGATCGACTTAAAATTATGAATGACTCTTTCACTTGTAACTTACTTGGGGCAACACGTATATCCAGATCCGTCAATGTCACAATTACAAGTGTAGCATGGTCGCTCATCAAGGACAAATGGCGATTGATTAGTGCACGTGGCATTTTCTGAAAGAAGAATTATGAGGAAGAAGAGAAATATGATCTGCACTAGCAGAAAAATAAGTAGATAATACATGCTCTTGAAGTGATGTGAAATTATTGTATACACATGTCATATTCATATAGCTCAAAATGTTTGACAACGACGCACGCATGGGCGGCTCTAAGAAATTTTGTTTGGGGGGCAAACTCAAGTTCGTATTCAGGGAGGTTCGAAGGACCCCCCCAGCAATATTAATGGTCAGATCCGGATGGTACAATAGCCTCAATAGGAGTATGCATAGGCGTAGGGGTCCAAGTTGATGGGGGGGGGCAACGATCTGCCCGAAAAATAGAAACAAACATTTCAGCGTGCGTTCAAAATGTTAATGTACATATTTTATAGGCATGCATCCGTTATCACACCGCATGCCAATTACATACAATAATTTGCCACGTTACTACCTATTCCATATTGGTTACAATTCTGGGGGAAGTCGTTACAATAATGATGATAATAATCAGTGGTGTAGCCAAGATTTCTCTCATAGGGGTGGGGCAGGCACTATGTTGTGTGATCGCCGGCCTGCGGGAGGGGTCTAAGAGGAAGGGTCCCCTCCCCTTTGAAAATTTTTTGAAAAATTAGGTGTCCATACATGCAATCTGGTGCCACATATGCTACCTTTGAAGTAATATTTGTGTTAAAAAATTTACCGTACGTATTTTAGGTACTAAAAGAAAAAATAGGCATCACCCCCTACCCTTTGAAAATTTTTGAAAAATTAGGTGTCCTTACATGCAATCTGGTGCCACATATGCTACCTTTGAAGTAAAATTTTGTGTTTTATTTTAGGTACTAAAAAAGTCGGCGTCAGTTACGGGGGCATGGCCTAATGGCTCCTCAAATACACCACTGATAATCATAATAGATAAGTTTAAAGGTTAAAAAACACACTGGTGAATTAATACCGAATATATAGGTGATGGAGCAATCCAAATCAGAACTATATTTTAATTACCAAGGAAGTTTTTTAATGTATCGATTTCCGTTAAGCTACATTATTGCATTATTTTTCTTTCAGTAGGTGTCCGAAAAATTCTCAGAATATTGCCCGAATTTTCACAAAAATATTTTGTTGGGGAAGCTGCAGCCCCCCAGCCCCCCGTCTCCAATGCCTATGGGAGTATGGTTATTATTATGTATTACAGCAATGCACCATGTAGTTTTCAAAAGCTCTTTAAAAACCATTTCAGGCAGTTAGTCATGAGCTGACTACTACTTTAAAAATAAATACAACCATATCAACCGATCGCTACCGTACTACCATAGGGGTGGAGTAAGAGGCAGGTGAAATGAGCAAGGCGGCTTCATCCATTTGTATAACATGAGCCCCACCTTTAAATATTTTATTGTTTCTTTCATTGTGTCACAGTATGATTCAGCTTTGCCAAGCAGCAATAAAATGTTGTTTTTTCTGGATTGTTTTCTTAAACTAATGAAAATTTCGAGCATGAAGACACTTGAAAACGATGAAATGATAGCACTAGTATTTTGTATCTCAGTACCGTTCCGAAACGGATTTTTTAAAGGGGGGAATTCCCCTAACTCAGAACGACGTCGCATCCTATATACAAATAGCTAGGCCAAAAGGTCAATAGCTAGGTCAAAAGTCTCATCACACTGAGCTTAGATTGACTGTTTGGTGTGTTTATTTTAAATCAATTGAAACAGTATACTTTAGCACAGAGGTGGAGAACATTTTGCTTATAACAGGCCATTTGACAGTCATACGACCGCTCGTGGGCCAACGGCGCTGTCAATTTGGACAAGGGAAGGGAAACTTCTCCTTCTATGGGAAACACAATACTTTTAGATTACATGCCCTTTACAACTTTTTGTAGACAGATACCTATGCTAATCTGGCCAGGTGACACCCTGGCAAAACTACTTTTAGTCGTGGATGATGATCAACACGGCTAATGGGTTGTGTATCTAATGACCCCGAAAGCTCTGAAGTGTCTGCAAAACTATGGGCATTTAACTCCAGCATTACCGTTACACCCTGTAAATGACATCATGATGCCTAAGCTAATCAGATTACAAACATCACAGCGTGATCATTTGTTTTGATTACCTTAGCTCGCACTAACGGCAGGGTCCATTTGTGATGTCTGAAGTATATATAGTAGCAAACAAGCAACTGAAAAACGCGCGCGAAGCGCGCCAAAAAATGTCGTTTTGAAAGCACTTTATTAATGTTTAACCTTCGCATTGCATTGGAAAGTTAGTCACGTCTTTAATTTTAAGCCCACTCAAGGTAAAGGGAGGGCCAAACCCATCTCTAATTACATGTTTTGTTGATTTATTATTTTTACTTTTGGAAATTGAAGAGCATGCTTTGCAAACTTTTGGGAGGCAAGTGTCCCCCGTGCCCCTATGGCGAGCCGCTAATGGACGTACGTCCTAATTGGGAGCTCGACTGCACAACCAACGAAAGGTATCCTAGAATCATTGTGGAAAGTGTCTTACATGCCGTGACATGTCAGTCAATATTTAGTCAACTTCATACGTTTAAGGCTGATTTATTCGAGTAATCCGCTGAACCCAACTATCGTGTACCATATTGCAGAGTGTGAAGGAATTTTAATCAGACCTGTAGCTGCATGACTTACAGCGCCAACAGGATACCTCTAATCATTTCTCCAATTACTTACACAAAAAACTGATCCATTCCGTGGTCTTTTGAACCCTTATCGAAGTTTTCAATAGGTACAAGCTATCCCTGACATAAAAGCTCACATGTAGGCCTTTTAGACTGCTTTTTAAACTTTTGCACCATGACCGTTGAGAATTTTAGCTAAAAAGCTTTCATATAATGGCGGGATGGGTGCCCTATGACGCTTCACTTAAAATTGCACAGTGAAAGGTTTCATCCAAATAGTGCCTGTAATACCTTCAACTTCATTCTTTTATGTTTCAATCCATTTGCTACAACATACATATGACAACTTGAGAACATTCTTTCAGTGCACAGTCTTCACAGCATCCTCCAATTGTATGGGAAACTAATATTGTAAGTTTACCATTATAAGCGGAGGAAATTTCTCTAATAAGTGGTACCCTCAAAAGGGGAAAATTTGTTACACGTTGATTGCACAACTTTTAATCACTTTTTCTGTCGTTTTAAACGGATTCGACTTCGTAGTTCTCACGTTTCACATGTCTAGATTGTTGATGATATCTGTGGTTGCCTACGGTCTACCACCTGCTCGCCTTCAAACATTCGTCATGTTGATAATGTTGTGGACCATACTGAATGCTTCAAAGAGCAGGATGGATTGCAATTGAACTTTGATTTATGGCAAGTGATCTCTGGTTAATGGTTGCAAGTCAACATGTTCTCGGAATTTAAGAGCAAATTATCGAGGCACTGTCAAGTAAGGGAGAGGAGACTTTTATTACTGTGAACAATGTTCACTTAATGACACAACTGATAGTCTTGTGTAGACCTACAAAGGAGGGATATTAGGCAACTAAGAAGCTGTACAAAGTAGCGCTGTTACGAGTTAACAGCCTATCGGAATTCATGACAGGAGACTATCATAGTATCTACTCTTATTTTCTACACTTTTGAAAGCTATTTGGTTGTGACCTACTCTAAAAGGACATTAATATGCTCCGCCGATATAAACGACGTGAGGTCGGACTCACTAAATCGAAAACTTGTTCTTTGCATTTTCTCGCAGCTATCTGCACTTACGCATTTTTTTTTTCTTTGAAATGAACATTGTATTATTCCATTAGCGAAGGAAGCCCCTCTCAGCTGAGGAAAGCTAGGGAGGTGGTGATTATTTTATCCTGGAGTTTTGGGGGTTTGCCCCCTTGGAAAATTTTTTTATTTTTTGAGGGATCTAAAATGCAATTTGATGCTACATTTTTATGTAGTTTTTGAAGCACATTTATAGAAAAATCTTGATAGTTTTGGAACATTTTGATTTATTTTACAGTTTACAGGGAGCGTGAGGTATTTTAGTCCTTAAAAAGTGGGGTGAAGCATATTTTAGCCTCCCACATTTTTGACTGGGGTTTCAGCCCTCAGCCTTCCAAGCAGCATCCTGTGTATTTCTCATTATAATATCCACAGAAAAGATTCTTCTGATCGCTTCCGTTAAAGTCTTAAAAAATAATAACCAATGCATGCTTGTTTTAATATGGTGATATTGCATTACTCATTATAATATCCACTGAGAAGATTCTTCTAGTCGCTTCCGGTAAAGTCGTAAACAATAATAAGCCATGGCATACTTCTTTTAATATGTTGACAAAAGAAACAACAACAGCGGGTGAGTAAATTGCGTATTGATAACATTAGTGTATTGTCCACACGATGTGGATCCCAAGAGGTTCAGCTACGTTTTCAGTGAACTTTTGCCTAAATACTCGTGGCTAACGGACGATAGCATTGTGAGAATTGACAAGCTACCTATCCCGAAGTCAAGGCGGCAGGGAACGAAACCCTCGAGAAAATTAAGACTTACCAATACCTTGATGCATTTTAGTTTATCTTGCCCCTCTCGCTTCCCTGCAGTACCTTGTCTGGCTACGGGCCTACAAGACACTTCTCGCAACTTAACGTAACAAATCTAATTTAACGCCACAAACACTCTAAACTCTAAAAAGAAAAGTTCGCCCTGTAGACTGGTCTTCCTATTCAGAGAAGACTCCTACAAGAATCGTGTTTTTTTATACATTTTTATACCACAGAAATCAATCAGGAGCCCAACATTTTATAATGCCACAAACACAGCATTTGCTTTATCCGAAACAGGTATAACACGGCACTACAATTGGTTACTATTTTAACAGCGATACCGAAAATCAGCTTATCATATAGTCTTAAATCACATTTAATAACGTGGGAAAGACACAAAGACATGATAGCGGGTTATATTCGATAGAATTAAATGTTAAGCTTTCTAACTTTTCATGTGTTTTGTATTATACACCAATGACCATGATCGTCTGAAGGTTCAGTTTAAATGGCTATGGCAATGTGGTCACTGCTGTATGTTTCAAGAATACGTAGCAATAAGGAACAACTTCTCTTACAACTTTCTGTTAATACTATATTCTTGAAAACTACTCGCTTGAAAGAACGCTGGCAACACATGGGAGTGCCTGTATGGTATCTCGTCAGATAAGTGTCATACATCTCGTAACAAGATTATCCAAGTCCTGTATTATTAAAAAATTGGTTACACTGTAAAAACAGTGTTTAAGAATTAAACACAATTCTAAACGCTATTTTGCCCCCACTTTGGAAACACGTTTACACTCCAAACACGTTTAGGAATTAAACACATAATGTTTAGGAATTAAACACATAATGTTTAGGAATTAAACACATAATGTTTAGGAACTTAACACATAATGTTTAGGAATGAAACATGTTTCCAAAGAGGGGGCAAAAATTGTGTATACTTCCTAAAGACGTATTTTAGAGTGTAGTCAGTTAATACAGCAATGCTTCAGTGTGTAGGATTGAGACGTCAACACTATGCAGACAATTATGGAAAACTCGAAGCGATTGTTTATTGAAATAAATCAATACAAGCTGTTCCTACCTCTTACAAGATACTATATTAAACTGAATAAAGAGGTAGACGTCTAAATTTTTTAAGGCCGTCATAAAGACGTTTCTGGAGGTTCAAAAAAAAAAAAAAAAACACACACACACACACACACACAAAACAAGCCCCTGTTGAAATTGTTTATATAAAGCCCCGTTTATCTAGGCCTAGTGCAATAAATATCACCAGGAGTCCAAAGATATAGGCCTACACAAAATTTTATTTCTTCGGCGACTGCCAGTGTTATGACCGTGTACAAAATCTCTACTTTACATGTAGCAGACAAAAAAAGCCGCTTCTGCTCTGACTTCATAATCAACTAGACATGTCTTAATTACTTGCAGGCAAGTACAAATCGAAGCTCATGAAAACGTATCCTTTGTGAATTATAAATTGGAAGCAATGAGAGTTGATGGGAGTCCTGAAGAAAATGTATGTACGCGAAAACAGTTTTGCTTTGTTGAGTGACGCGGCACCAGTCAGAAATATTGTAACACTAACAGTTAGCCCAGGGAACAAAGTGCACGGAAAGAAGTAGGTTTGGGGAGTCTGGCCTGTAATGTGCATGCATGGGCGGCTGGTAGGCCTACACCTACATTCGACAGTTTACTTCTACCTTTTTTACTACAGGCTAATGCAGCAGTTGTAAAACAAGAACCAAATCTTCCCTAGGCAATATCCTAGTTAAAAGGTCTTTGCTGTGTGGCCTATACTTTGATTCAGTTTTCCGTCACTGAGTATATCATATGACACATGCATTGCGTACAACTCAGTGGCCGACTTATGGAATCATTTTACTATGTAGCAACTCCCTGCTCAAGGCACACCTTACGTGCACGTCTAAGAACGGATACAAGTGCAAGTACCATTCTGTAAACTGCGTACGTACGTGTTATAAAATTCCACACTTAAAAATTCATGTCCCTCTTTATTATAAATAAAATACTTTAAATTGCATTATTTTGTAAGTTCGTAATATTGAAACTCGTAACTTAACTTTTGTAGTATATATACCACCAACTTTCACACATTTGCCGTTGGGAGTTTCAGAACCCTCTTTTTCAATTTGCATCGATCTAACTCAATTGGGCTTATTCTCGAGTGGAGCATTTCAATTCAGTGAATTAAAAGATAATCCACAGAAATCGCCTGCGTAACTTTCCAAGGTTTTGTCTACAGTTTGTCGATCGGTAGGCCCAAGGTCTATTTCCGTGTAAGATTCATAAGGTGCAACAGTTATGAAGGGGAAGATGCGCAGCTGCTCGTCTATCATGCAAATACTCAAGTGTGGTGGTATCTCCAGCTACAGGGAGGCAGTAGCTAATACCACCTACCTGGTCACGCAATGCGTGTTCAGAAGTCTGCATGCGGTACGCGCATGTCAAAAAGCAATCCTTACAATCGAAGGTATGACAACAACTTAAGGAACGGGACATATACCTCTGTCTGAACTTGATGCGGTACCAACCTCACTTTTATTCGTAAATTAGCTTTTTGCATAAAACTGTTGCTTTGTCCAGAGAAAATATTGATTATATCTTTAACTGACAAATTTTTTCCGTCTACAAAGCAACTATTACATAAGAAGTGTTTATCTTCATTTATGTAAACTTACCGTTATTAAAACAATTGTCTGCTTTTGCAGTAAGCGCCAAAAGGGGGAGGAAAAGTCCAATTACCCTCAGGTGTTTCTTCATGATGTATGGTGACGAACGTATCGACTAAACCAGCAATTCTCACCGATATCTACTCAACACTGACTAACAACCAGCTAGCTAGCAAATACCAACAGGTGTTTCTTATATAAGTGAAGGAGTGTTCACTTGTATTTACATCCGTGTATGAACTTTGCTACATTTGCACAGCTTTAATAAACTAATATTGACACAGGGCTCTGTATAGTATGTACAAATCAGCTTTCCTTTAAAATATGATTTAACCTTTGCTAGGCACATGGAATATCCGCGCAAATATTACTTATCAGCCCATCCATTGTTTAATCTACGCAGTCTTCGCTACCGGGGCCACATGGCATATAACAACTAGAGAGATGTCCTTTTTATTTTTGCGGTAAACGTTAATAAAGGGTCAATATGCATAGAAACATATATAGCAGGCTACTATTAATTCACATTTTTGTGGTTATTTGAAGGATTAAAAATTGCAAAGAGCTACCCCATTGAATCAACGTCTTCTGATGTTCAAACGTTACGATCGACTCATTTAAAAGCCACACCTCTCAACACTGACTAACAACCGGCTAGCTAGCAATTACCGACAGGTGTTTCTTATATAAGGGAAGGAGTATTCATTTGTATTTACATCCGTGTATGAACTTTGCTACATTTTAAAAGCTAAAAATTTAATTGTTATCACAACATACTGTGAGACTCAAATATCGTGGCAGGCTCTAAACATGTGAATTTCGAATAACAATGCTAATTGTTTATTTCTTCAGGGTAAAGGGAATTTAGTTAAGTAAATTCTTTCAAATCAAACATGAATTATAGTGTGTATTTGTAAATAATCCTGAGTATGCTACCCCAACGCTACAGCACTTGGGGAGAAAATTCTCTCTTTTGTGGGAAAGCCTGTCACACCCGCATTATTAAAATTTTCAGCCCGGTCTCCTCCCCTATCCCATTAGCAGTAGTCCCGTATGTTTATGAGAATAATTAATCAATGTTAAATTTTTATCCACGTGGCAGATCAGCCTTGAAAATAGTCTTAGTTTAAACCTAACGTGAAATGCTACCCATTGTAATGCAAGAGCACAGACGCTAAAGAGTATGTTTTTCGCGGCCTCATCTTTATGAAACGAAACACTAGTCACCTGCACCTCTCACAGTGGTTGATGCTGTTACTGAGGCGGTCGACCTAAATAAAGATATTTCTACACGCACGTTCATCGCTGAAGTGTTTAAACACTGAGAGTTATTCACAGCTACAAGTGGTTCTTACACTTCGTCATCGATCATTTTAATGAATAATCCAGCCAGTACGCAAACACGGCTTTATTTCGTTTGTCAAATATAATGTTTGCGATATGTCTAAGGTAAATCTAGAACCAGGCTGATGCATTCATGCTTGCACAAGTACTGTCTCATAACCCACAACAAAATTATTCCTTTTTACAGTGGATCAGAAAACGTAAAAGCTTTACGATCCGATACCAAAGTTAAAGGATACACATTATTATATAACCGTCACACACTAGCAACAACGCTCCTAAAATTTGTCATGGTCACGGTAGCTTGATGAATCGACATAAAAAAGGATAAATTCAAACAGTAAATTTAAAAAACACGGGAGTCCTTTTGACTGTTCACAAAAAAAGGTGTTTAATTCTAAGGGTGACGCAAGAGGAAGTAATTTCACATAATTTTGTAGTGTGCAAGACGATATATCAGTAGATTCGGTTTAAAAAAAATGGAAGAGGCGTTCTGAATTTCACCTTTTTACGGACTTTTCTTTCAAGACTGGTAGTATAGTTGCATTACATCGCTGTAGGTATTATCATAGCCTAACTAAAGTTATTTTGAATTCTCATTAAATAATAAGAGAAACGTCAGCTCACCGACTCTAACACAATCCTCTGCCGACGTGACCACAAGAAAGCACATAAGAAATCCACGAAAAAGAAGCATTGCAGCCATTTTACTTCACAGCAATGAAAACTTGTCGCCTGCTTTCTTTTCTCCCTAAGAAAGTTACCGGGTTCAACAGATATAAGTAGTTGGATATCAGATTGAAACTATTGTAAGCTATGGACCAGCACATTAGATAAAACAAAAAGTCTTTGGTTTTGACTTGATAGACTCCAAGAACTTCGTATGAAGCTTGAAGTCACATTCCTAAAATTTGGACATTTCAACCTAGCCTTCATTAACGACTCTTCTTTGCGGTTTCATATTGTACCAGCAACTTCGCCTCTCCTATCACATTACTATTGGCTCTGACTGAAATGATATGAACAATCAAAGGGAGTGGGGAAATATCAATTTCAAAATATCCCGCAGGTGTACAGCCAAGAAACTATATGTAAATAAATTCGGATTTTTAATGGATTTCTGACTACTCTGAAAGTATGTTTCTCGGGTATATTACATAAGGTACATAACGCATTCAAAGCTTATCTACAATGAAACATGGAAGGAATTACAGCACATCCGATCATGGTCCTGGTATGGTTACAATTTTACGCGTCGCTAGTCAAACAATAATTGGAATTAATGAAATGGACTCCGTGGCAGAGGGACAAGGGTAGCTCAAGTTCTTTTTTTCATTGTGCCGAGCCGAGGGAAGAAGATAGACCTTGGGTCGTTTTTAAATATATAGCGGCTTCAAGTCCCCAGAAATCATTTGCATCTATCCTTTCTGCTTTTTAAACATTATGAAGTGAAAAATTTGCAATCTATTTTGAGAAAAGGCCGTTCTCAAAATCACAAACTTAAATCACGCCTGTCTGAGCACTATATGAATATGCAATGAGTCACAGAGCTGCACGTTCTGAAGTACTGTACATTTAGTGGGGTTTCGTTGCCTCGGCTCTTCGTGCATGTCGCTGGGGATGGTATGATTATGAACGTTGTACATTGCGCAGTTCACTTGAATATTATCCAGTAAGTTTCACCATAATAATCGTGTCACAGGCGTAGGACGGTGGGTGGCAGGGGGAAACTCCCCTCTTTTGAGAGTGGGACGACTACCTATTTTGCCCCCACTTTCACGTATGGGTACCGAAATTCATCTTACCTACACGCGAACATAATACTTTTGGATGTCTTCACAATATTCCCCTGTGTATTACACATAAAACCATTTATTTATATCACGAAACTTGAAAATATTTTCGCACACTTTCGCGAGCAATATCAGACCTGCCAACCTCCAAATTTGTAAACCTGGAGATTTTAACAAAAAACCCTGGAGAATGGTAAATCAAACCTGGAGATTAACAACCTGTTCTGTAGTACCTCTAAACAGATCTTATACCCAGGGGCGGCGCAAGGGCATTTTCATAGTGGGACAAAGCATGGGGTGAGTGATCGCCGTCCTGTGAGAGGGGTGTCCCCCTCCCCTTTGAGAAATCTTTGGTAATTAAAGGCCGCTGCTTAGATGCAAAATGGTGCTGTCTTTTGTATATTTTTTTAACTGATTATATATGGCTGGAAAATGTTGATATGTTTAAGAATTCTATTTTTTGACTGGGTGAAAGAGGGCTGTCCTGGGGAGGGGTCTAAGGGAGGGGGTATCCCTCTCGCCTTTGAGAAATGTTTGTTATTTTAAGGTTGCTAAGATGCAAAGTGGTGCTGTCTTTGGGATATTTTTGGAAGTATGGCTGGAAAATGTTCATAATTTAGTTAATTCTACTTTTTGGTTGGGTGAAAGAAGAAAGCTTTTGTCGTCTAAGGAAAGGGTAAGTTGTCAACAAGCCTCCTGAAGCCCCCGCCCCCTCCTTTGGATACTTTACTGCCTTCTCTTCGGGGACAGTTTTTAACCAAAAATACGTGAGTGGCGTCCACAGAAACATTCTTGAACTACAACGGAAATTTTCTTGCTTCATTTGTGCATTATAAAAGGGTTTAAAGGCTGGCAGACACCGGGATAGGGCCTCTTGGAAGCTGTGGATTAATTATGGGGATCAGATATAGGCCTACCCCACCCCTCATCTTCTCTTCTTCTTTCTCTTTCGCCTCCTCCTTTCTTCTCTTTCGTTTTCTCCTTTAATACTTCTTTTTCCCTCTTCTTTTCCTTCTCTTTCCCCTTTTCTTGCCAATCATTGGGGCGGTCATCCCCTGCCCTCTGTGGCGCCGCCCCTGCTTATACTATACAAAATCAAACAAAAGAAGGGTTTTAACAGAATCGTGAATGGTACACTAACTATATTTTGCTTTATGACTGTGGGAAACTTGAAACTCAGTTATAAATCTGCAACGGTTACCTTTCAACATCTTTCAATTTCATAAATAAAATGATTCACTCTGCTCGTAAGTCTGTCTTCCAGCTCCCTGGTATAATCCAGTTCTGTGAATTTACCTTTCTGCAAAATAAAATGAACTTATTAACTTAAGGAAAGATTGTTCCCAGGAATCTGCAGCTGAAAATGGTACGTTTTAAAGCTCCTGCCCAAATTCCTGTTAAGAGAAATTTTCCGTTTTCTGGTTCCAAACTAAACATTGGTTTGCAATCACGGTGTGTATAGCCTAATATTTGTGATAACAATATTTTTTCATTGACTCCAACTTAGTTTTTCACCTTGAGTTTTAGAGATTTGACCGTGAGACGACCTCAAAAACCGTGAGACTCACGGTGAAACCGTGAGAGTTGGCAGGTATGCAATTTACTTTGCATTTATGTGAGAAAGAAGGTAGGATAAGGGTAGCTTTCATTTGTCTGATGCAAACTATGTTGAAAGAGTATGGACATTCATGTGATTCTAGAAAAATCCCTTTGCCGACATGTGCTTATGCTGTAATTTTTGTTGGTTTGTTTCTTGACACTTCAGTATCTTTTTCCCATGTAACTGAAAGCAACAAAGTTAAGAGGTGACTGAAGAACACACGGTCCACAGGCGGTATGTAGCCTGCGTTAGAAGAGACCATTGATCTGGCCTGCTAGACACTTCACTATTGCAATTTCATTAAATGATATTACAACTATTCCCATATCACTATTTAACCAGTAGTGACACAAGAGGGGGACAGGGGCTGTGATGCTTCCTCTGGAAAATTTTCCATTTTCTTCGTTAGTCATAGTTAAGATAATGGTTATGATAAAATGTGTAATCCCAGACTGCGATCAGTCGCCCTGACGGTTTACCTTTTGTTTCAAGGAGCGAAAACTCCTCAATACGAACACAAACATCTTGAGTGTGCTTCGCGGGCTGTGCTCGAGTTTCTTTGCTTTTCTTTTGCAATTTTGGTTTCTGTAGTAAACACTTTCCTTCCACCTTACCTAGTAACGTAGGCATACGTAGTTGCTTCTCCATGGCTTTTTTTTTTGTTGCTGTTAAAGTCGGAAAGTGCGTCCTCAATCGAATGGTTCTATGTGACACGATACAATGCAAATAAGTCATATCTGCTGTCGAAGCGGCTTTTATATTTTCCCACCATCTATACAGAGTCTTCAACATGTATCTGAAATTGTTGGTACCCTTCACAATCCTGCAAAAAATATTTATATAAACACTAAGTCAGCACTGCACTCTACGGAGTGGTCTTTGTCAGTGGCGAGCGAACAGTCGCTCGTGTTTTCATCTTTCCAAGTATAATTGTTTGTTTCACGAAGGTACTTATTATCTCATCGCTCCGTGAGGAGGATGAGATATTGTAGTCACTTGACCTGTTGGGTTACATTCGACAATGCCAGCGGAAATAACAACGGTTGCCATGGTAACAGTTAATTTTCACAAGTTACTAGTCTAAAGTCCTAACGCATGGTGGGGTACCCCAGGGTGACCAAAAGTCCATAACAGAGGGAGGGGTCAAAACGTGTCCGTGTGTGTGTGTGTGTGTGTGTGTGTGTGTGGGTGAGTGTGTGTGTGAGTGAGTGAGTGAGTGAGTGAGTGTGTGTGTGTGTGTGTGTCCAATTTTGTTTTCTTAATATCTCCAAAACGGTAAAGCCGATTTTCTTCAAATTTGGTGGGAAGGTGCCCTAGGTGGAACCCCAAGTCTACATCGACTCCCGGAAGTAAAGGTCAAAGGTCAGAGGTCAAAGGTCAAATTATGTGAAAATCACTCTTTTTATAACAACTCCAAGAAAAAACATCCCATGAACCTGAAACTTCACACATATAATAATAGTGTCTGGCACTACAAAAATATATGGTTGTCATGGCAACCAAGGTGAAAAGTCACGTGATATTAACATTTTAAGCGAAAAAATGTGAAAAAAGTGTTCCATGAACTCCTCCTTGTGGGCTAGACCGATTCTTTTGAAATTTGGTGGGTAGGTACCCGAGAGTGTAAACTTGTGTCTCCGTGACTTTCGGCAGAAAAGGTCAAAGGTCAGAGGTCAAATTCAATTTTTGGGAAAATTCACGGTTTTTAGTATTTTTAGTATAATTCCAGAAGGAAACGTTCCACGTACATGAAACTTTGCACATATGATGAATGTGTCTAATGCTACCAAATTATATGGTTGCCATGGCAACCAAGATCAAAGATCAATTTTTGTGAGAAATCACACTTTTTTAGTATTTTTAGTATAATTCCAGAAGGAAACATTCCACATGCATGAAACTTTGCACATATGATGAAAGTGTCTAATGCTACCAAAATATATGGTTGCCATGGCAACCAAGGTCAAAGATCAATTTTTGTGAGAAATCACATTTTTTTAGTATTTTTAGTATAATTCCAGAAGGAAACATTCCACATACATGAATCTTTGCACATATGATGAACGTGTCTAATGCTACCAAAATATATGGTTGCCATGCCAACCAAGGTCAAAGATCAATTTTTGTGAGAAATCACACTTTTTTAGTATTTTTAGTATAATTCCAGAAGGAAACATTCCACATACACAAAACTTCACACATATGATGAACGTGTCTAATGCTACCAAAATATATGGTTGCCATGGCAACCAAGGTCAAAGGTCAATTTTTGTGAGAAATCACATTTTTCTGGTATTTTAAGTATAATTCCAGAAGGAAATATTCCACATACATGAATTTTCGCACATATGATAAATGTGCTAAATACTACCAAAATATGTGATTACCATGCTAACCAAGGTCAAAGGTCACGTGACAAGAAGTCAAAGGTCAATTTTGGTAAAAGTCACTTTTTTTAGTATTTTTAATATCATTCCAGAAGGAAACATTACACATACATGAAACTTAATTCACACATATGATGAACGTGTCTAATGCTACCAAAATATATGGTTGCCACGGCAACCAAGCTCGAAGATCAATTTTTGTGAAAAATCACATTTTTTAGCGTTTCGGTACACAAAGACTTAACATTGATGATAGCAACGTAAATCAACAGTACACAGTGTAGACGCGCTTGTTTCTAGTACTGACCAAAGATATTATAAGCATAGATTCCAAACTACTATACCTACACTGTTACGCTCAGTGACTCCTCATGTAGACGCAAATATTGAAGTGTGAATTTGACATGCGCGCCGTTCTTTTCGGCGATCTGCGTAGCCGGGAAATAAGAACGCGTACGTTACAGAAATTTCATTGTTAAAAGAGGTTAGCGTGCGTGTCTTTTTACAACGCATTCTATACATGCGGAATACATTTTTTTCTCTGTGTATTATCCGAAATACTTGACACACGCTTCTGCGCTCTTGGGAAGCAAACGTGCTAGTTGATTTCCCGTTGTGAGGGCGTAAGAAATTAAACGCGCATATAAAAGTGCGTTACTGAAAGATATAGGAACTGACTAATGAATGTAAGCGAATAAGTGCATGAACTTTAAACCAGTCATTGTGCGCTCATGTTTAAGTGTACTTATTTGTAATGCTGTCAGGAAGAATTAAACTTCTTGTAAGTAGAAGTTAGTATTGAGGAATGAATACTTCTTACATTACAATGTTCCGAAATAGTATTAATACTTTTGTAAGACATTAATTTCCCTGTAGCCTGTGTTTTTTAAAACTGCTGAACAGTGATCACCACTTCTGCCCCATATTTTGGGCTCCATGGGGAGTCAACACGACATTCTTAATTTGGAATCTATGCTTGTAATGTTTTTGGTACTGACTGTCCATTCCAATGATGTGCATGCTAACACGAGCAAGCATGCACATCGTATTATGTGCACATATTTTCTGTATAGCGCACTGAAGGCGTTCATTTTGCAGAACAACAAAAGGGCACATGAAGGGAAACTAGTACGCGTGCAGACGCCTCAAACACGGTCACACTGATCTGTTTATGTATGTTGATCCTACAAATAGATCAGTGCGCCAAGGGGGCGGTCGCCCTCCCCCCTCCCACAAAGCCTCCGAAGGCCTCTGTCGGAAATTTTTACCACCTTAATTAAAACTTCTTACAACGGAAAATAGTTGCTCAAATTATATTCTTGGAGGTTAACTTACAACACTTACTATGTTTTTAAGCAGAATTACACATCGAAATGGTTACTGACAAGTCCTGGAAATGTCATTTAAGGCAATCTCGGAGATATTTAAATCTAATTTTTTCCGCGCGCTACACGCCAGAAGATGGTGGCGCTACGCTTAGATAGTACCAAAGATACTATAAGCATAGATTCCACACTCCTATACCTACACTTTTACGGAAATTGACTCCTCATGGTAAGGCAAATATCGGGGCGGAAGTGTGGAATTGACAAGTGCGCCGTTCTGTGTGACGATCTGCGTACGAAAAAAAAACAACTCCTTACGGACAACGCCATTGTTATAAAAAGGTTGACCCACGTGCGCTTTGACAGCGCGTTTCATACGCGCAATATACCTTTCTCTGTGCATTTATCTAAATGCACAGAGAAACTCACTACCGCGCACTTAAAATAAGAACACGCTAATTTCGTTTCCGTTAAATTCTTGTAAGAAATCGACGCACATTTTTAACAGCGTTTTTGATGAGACCATGGTAACTGACCTATTTATAGATTGCGGACTTCAAAACAGTCATTGTGCGTTCATGACAGAGTGTTTGCTTGACATGCCACGGGGAAGAAGCATAACTTGTCAGTGAATGGAATATATTGAGTGATTGTTTCTCAGATTTAAGAATGTTCCGAATTAACATGTTGTTACACTTGCGCAAGACTTTAATCTCTCTAACTGTTTTCAAAATGACTGAACAGTGATCAGCACTTCGGCCCTGATATTTTGGCCTCCATGAAGAGTCAGCGCCCCATTTTAAGTTTGGAATGTATGCTTATAATATCTTTGGATAGTACATCATTACTTCAAGATAATAATCTGTAGGAAATTTTTTGCTTTTGCCCCCTCCCCCCCCCCACAAAAACATCTAGCTACGCCACTGCAGTGCACCACCCGCGATCGGCGCATTGTGTGTTATCTTTTCAAAGATATAGACCTTATGCATATGATGTCACAAAGTAGATGGTGCTCCCTCGTTTGGAGGAAAATGGAGGAAAAGCGCGTATCATTGCAAGTTACACCAATAAATGCAGACAGCTGATTTGCAACCAATTGTACACGCGCGTAAGTCTACTACACGTGCGGCGAAATCTACGCTGTGAGTGCACGTTTCAGACGTGTGCTTCATTATTTTCACCCAAGATGACGTCAGTGTGATGTCAATACATAAGGTCTATTATAAGTATAGATGCCAAAGTCCTATACCTACACTGTTACGGAGATTGAATCCTCATGGAGACGCAAATATGGGAGTGGAATTGTGGATTTGACATACCCGCTTTTTTATTCGGTGATGTGCGTATAATAATAGGTACGCACAGGAAATTTCATTCCTAAAATAGCTTGGCTTGCGTGAGCGTTGTGTACGAGCAGGATAACATTCTCTGTGTTTTATCCGGAACACTTGACTTGACACTTTTGCGCGCTCCGGAAACAACGCGCTAGTTGATTTCCCGTTGTGAGTGAATAAAATATTAAAGGTTCATTTAAAAGTGTGTTACCTGAAGATTCAATAAAAACTGACCAATAAATAAGCCCATGCCCTCAGACATATGGCGGTTGCTAACCTCTAGCTGTGACGTGACTGAGGACTATCTATATTCCACACATAGAGCAGGATATATATTGATCTGTGATTCCACCAAAGATATTACAAACATAGATTCCAAACTTAAAATGGCACGTTGACTCCCCATGGGGCCCAGTATATCGGGGCGGAAGTGCTGATCACTGCTCAGTCGTTTTGAAAACAAACAGGCAAATGAATGTCTTACAAAAGTATTAATAGCCTACTTGTTATTTCGGAATGTTGTTGACTGAAGAAGTACTACGCCTCAATAGATAGTTCTCACGTGACATCATAGGAGCTTTTCACGTGTATTATTTCAGCCATGTCTGAGGGCAAGCCCGGCATGTGTGCACAGGCTTGCCCTCAGACATGGCGGTTGCTAACCCCTAGCTGTGACGTCACTGAGAACTATCTGTAAATTCCACTTGAACAAGAATAACTTATTTCTTCAACGCGGCATTCCACGTATTTACACTTGAACATGAACGCACAATGACTGGTTTTGCAAGTTCATGGACATTCATTGGTCAGTTTCTATGGTATCTCCAAGTGACGCAATTTTATATGCGCTTTCAACTACTTACGCGCTCACAACGGGAAAGCAACTAGCGCGTTTGTTTCAAGAGTGCGCAGAACTGTGCGTCAAGTATTCCGGATAATACACAGAGAAATGTATTCTGGGCGTATAGAACGCGTTGTAAAAGTGCAAGCACGCTAACCTCTTTTAACGATGAAATTTTCTGTGACGCGTTCTTATTTTTGTACGCAAATCGCGGAATAGAACGGCGCGCATGTCAAATAAACACTTCCGCCCCGATATTAGCGTCTCCATGGGGAGTCACTGAGCGTAACAGTGTAGGTATAAGTTTGGAATCTATGCTTATATCCTTGGATTCCACATTGATGTGCGTCCTCTAGTTATACGGCTCAGCACAGTGCCTGTGCTGCGATGAGATAAGCAACTCCGTGGATTGCCCTCTTGTTTCCCTTTTTATGTGTGAATAACCGTGTTTAGCTAAACTACAAAGTAATAGCACCATTTTGGATCTAAGCTCCTAGGTGCAAAAGTTTAAGGCGGGGTTGCATGCATGCAATGCTTTTAAAGAAACTGTTATCATCGTAATCGCCATCGCCGCCGCCGCCGCCGTCGCCGTCGTCATCGTCATCGTCATCGCCATCATCATCATCATCATCATCATCATCATCATCATCATCATCATCATCATCATCATCATCATCATCATGGATAGGTTCGGCACTGTCCATGTCATCCTTCCACACACCTACGCCTCACCGTTTAGTGAGTGGTGTAAAAAAACTGAGTGAAAATTACAGCACAAGGTTTCCACTTGATATCAACTAGTTGAAGTGTGGTTAATCTGGAAAAGCATAGAGTCATCCATGAGGGATTCCAAGGTGTCCGGAATCCCCCTTGTTGAGAATCTTCACTTATGTTATGTTATGTATGGTCACACAAATTGCTTAACCAGAAAGCCCCAAGGCTTAGTGGTTCCTTGCCGCATGGGAATGTTTTGTTGCACTGAGGTTATTCCCTCAAATTTATTTTTCTATATCATTTGACGCTATTTTAAGAATTTGACCTCTGCTGACCTCACATGACCTTTACACCACACCAAGTATAACAATAAAGAAAAGGAAGTGCCTTGAAAGGGATTCGACCGCCAATGAATCTTGGATCTTGAATATTCTTGGGAAATTTTGTTTTTGACCTCTGGTGACCCCAGATGACGATCTTGGGAATTCTTGGGAACTTTGCTTTTTGACCTCTAATAACCCTATGACAATCTTGGGAATTCTTGGGAAATTTTCTTTTTGACCTCTGTTGCCTCAGATGACCTTTGACCTCCACCAAGAGTAAAATGGTTCTTGCTCGGACCATAAGGCATCCTCGTACCACGTATGACATCTATCCAAGCTTCCTATCTGGATATATCGTGTTAACAATGTTTTCAGTGTTTGACCCCCGTGACCCCAGATGACCTTTGACCTCCACCAAAAATAGGCTTCTTTTTCTTACCATAACGCATCCACATACTAAGTATGAATTTTATCCAATCTTCCTAATTTGAGACGTGTTAACAAAGTTTTCAGAGTTTGACCCCGATGACTCCAGGTAGCCTTTGACCCCCACCAAAACAATAGTTTTCTTTCTCTAAACGTGAAAAATCTATATACCAAATATGAACAGTGTCCTTTACTCCTACCGTGAGATATCAAGATTACAAGGTTTTCAGTCCTTGATCTCTGCTGACCTCAAATGACCTTTGACATTCACCAAAAACGATAGGGTACTCTCTTTTAACATGACAAAGCTATATACCAAATATGAAAGTGTCGGTAATTGCTATCTTAAGATGTGATTACAAGCCATTTAAAAGGTTTCGCAGTTTAACCTCTGGTGACCACAGATGAACTTTGACCTCCACTAAATACAACAGGGCTCTTTCTTTCAACATTACAAATCGATATACCAAATACGAAAAGTGTCCTTCATGCCTGTCTTGAGATATTGTGATTTCAAGGTTTTCAGTCTTTGACCTCCGCTAACGTCAAATGATCTTTGACCTTTACCAAAAAGAATAGGGTTCTTTCTTTTTACATGAAAACGCCATATACCAAATATGAAAAGTGTCCGTCATTGCTATCTTGAGATATCGTGATTACAAGCCATTTACAAGGTTTTCGCAGTGTAACCTCCTGTGACCTGAGATGACCTTTCACCTCTACCAAAAACGATAGGTTCTTTCACTCAACATGAAAATTCCATATACCAAATACGAAAGGTGTCCGTCATTCATATCTTGAGATATCGCGATTACAAGATGTTTGGTCTTTGGCCTCTGGCGACCTCAAATGATCTTTGACCTCCACAAAAACAAAAAAATCTTCTTCTTAACATGGCAAATCTATATACCAAATATGAAAATTGCCCGCCATTCCTATCTTGAGATATCGTGATTACAACAAGCGTCACAAACATACATACATACACACAAACGCACACCTACATCACCATCGCATAGATTCCTTGCCTGCCTTCGTCAAGGACTCAAAAACTATTTTCTCGGTGCATGACAATGCACCGCTTAAACTTGTCATATAGCCAAAGAACCCGGGACTGGGCATAAAACCAGATTCTCCAAGAGCTTTGCTCCTTCGGCGAATGTCCTCCAGAAATCGTCCTCCCGTAACTTCATCAATCACTAATTAGGGTCTTTTGAATACGCTAACAAGGCCAACCCCCCCCCCCAATGTAGGGACCACTCCCTCATGTCATTTGGAGGACTGTAGGGTAATTTTTGGTAGATAAACAAGTAAAGCAAAGCCGAATCGCACCAACCTGATAATGTGGTAACACCTAAAATCCTCATGGCTTCCCCGCAGCATATCAAAGGTTACGGCAGTGAGGCTATTCACAGAATAACTTGGATCTAAATCTACAGGCCATTTGGCTATCGACGTAACAATTTACAAGCTATATGTACCCGTTAGATGGACTAACCCAAGACCAGTTGCCATGCATTTATACCTAAAATACTGAATTTCTTATGAAATTATGATTATGGTCTACCAACTACATACATATTGCGTAAAGCAAAGCTTATAAAGGAACGTCACGTCCTTACTTTTCCCGGCAAAGCGATTGTACCAACTACTTATTTTCTTTTTGTGTCTTTTCACCTTTTTGTTTTTGTAAATTAATGTATCTATTAATAGAAGTTAGTTTCAAATTCTAAATTTTCAAATTAAAAAGGAAACAGAAGACCATTTTTCTAACAATTTCTTTATGCACTCTGCGCCAACTGATGGTGGCGTCTGTATTGCCCTTCCAGAAAAATATCCATGGCGGTTAGAAAGAGATGAGCTGGCTGTATCTGCCATCAAATTGGGGAGTTCTTAGGGAAAGGAGATCAAACACTTATCCTTCCTTTGAACAAGGTGATTGCAGACATTTTGCTGCCGATTGCTTTGCTCGACCTTGGACCTTTTTAAAACCTGTATGAGATCTGGAGGTGAAGTAATGGTTTACGTCGTCATTAAGATGCTTTAAGCAGGTGCAATACATTACCGGTTTACTGGGAAATATTCACAACTTTAACTTTTTGCCATTTTTCATCACAGTAAATGCGATTTCTACTGACATCGGGGGAGAATATCTCTAAGCCTCCTTTTCTATAATGATTCCTACAAATGTGGGTATCATTTACAATTGTGCTTCACTTTAGCTTGTACAATGTTTAAAGAAGACTACCCATCAAGATTTTTGTGACACAAACAAGGTAAGTAGTTTACACGTTTATTGAAACCTACATTGAAGCTTTGCCCTTGTCGGCAGAGAGGTTGCACTTCCAACGACAATGGTCTTTGTTCTGGTTCACTGAAATTTTAAAGGAGCAGATCAACATGACGACGTGTAAGGCCAAAAAAAAGCTAAACTATCAAAGAAACCTTTCAAACAAATTTGATACCTGAAAGGGATAAAATGATATTTAAGTACAATTTTGTCTTACAGATTTCGGCATAAATCTCATTCACAACAACTAACTCTCTGATCAAACTTTGTGGGTGGAGGTATGGCAGAACCATCCGCCAGAAATCTGTGTGAAGGCATTGCAGTATTAAATATGAAGCAAAAGGAAGAGAGAAATTAGGAGGTAAAATTTTCCTATGTAGAATAAAACAGAACATTACTAACATGTCTTAAAAACGCTATTTTTTCCTACACACCTATTGAAGATAATCTACCGGTCCTTTGTATGAAGAGCTTTGGTAGAATTCTTTCAAATCTGAACGGTTGTTGCTGCACTCATTCCAGCTGGTGAAGAATAAAGTCGTGAATTTTCCAATTGATGGGCTTACAAGCGTACGAAAGAACCGAAGCTGCATGAGGGACACGATGAGGAAATTAAATGTAGATGTAATGACGAGCTTTTGGAAAGCGAAAAAGGGGAAAATGCCATTTTGGATTTCACAAAAGTAAGAATATTTTGTGCTTTGCTCTACCACACTTTTCCGAAAGTAGCATCCCTTACATAGCATACTGCTGAAGATTCTAAAACACAAATATATAAGACACACACAGCCACCACAAGACACATCTAAGGACATTTAAAAAATTTACTTTTGATGCACGGTACTCCACTGCTTTCAGAAAGGTGTTTTAATGGTCAAACATTATGTTCAGCAATAATGTTCAAAAACTTTTCTTAAAATTTTCACTTAATTGTCCTCAATTCCTCTTTGGTCATATTGACTGTCATATTTGGTAGTGTCGATAGAGATTGTAAGTCTTGGAAAAGTTCCTTAAAATGTTTGAATATTAGCTTGTATTTCCATTAAGACATACTGTCACTTTAAATTTGCCAGTATTAAGAGTGATGATAATGACGAAAAACATACAGTACAACTTATGTAAAATCTCAAATCAGATCTAAGAGTGTACTTTTATTTCTGCTTGCGGTATGCGATTCTACATGTTTAAATAAACATAAAGTTGTGCTTCAGTGACAATAAAACAATAAGTAAGGTAAAAGGTCTCGGACCATGCAAGGCTCTTCCGTTTTGTTTCAAACATTTCAGGTGCGTAATTGTAAAATTCTAGATTTAAGAGTCAAGAAAAAACCATGCTTATTAAATAACGTGACACTCGTTCTTTTCTTGATAAGAAAGGATCACTGAGAGGTTGTTATGGAATATTAATTAAAATTTCTGCACAAGAAATTGAATAAAATAGCCCCTTAATTACACCTACAGACTTTTCCCTTGGTACATACGGACATTATCGTCAAAACTGATAAACATGGCAGTTAATATCGACAGAATGTGATCAAATAAATCTCGTTGCTTTGGAATTCAGATAGATAAAGAAACGGTGAGGTTTGCTAATAGCAATCTGGGCTCATACTGCTTCCCCTTTATCGGTTCATTTGCTATACCTTCATCGATTCCTCCTTTGCAAATTTACAGCCCTTTTACTTACTCATTTTTCTTCAGGGACCATTTGGAGCCAGGTGAAGAAACACTGATTCATTACAATGTTTGTGCTATGAAGTCTCTCAACCTGTTTGGATGTGTAGTTAGCTTTCAGAAAAAATTGCATTGTCAATGAAAACAGGCTGTCCGCATCGAATGAAGCTACTTCCCACAAAGTAAGTTTTATTAACATAATTAAAAGAAACTTTAGATGATGATTTCACTGTTACAATAAATAAATGTATTAAAAAGGGAATGATAGCAAAACAAAATGGCATGACACTTATCTTAGGTTATCATGTTTTTCAAGTAAGTGTAAGCTGCTGAATACCGCTAAAATATGTATGGAGTGAAGTTTTTAACGCTGCTATAATGGATCAAGGTTGAACTTGCTCTTAACGATGTTCCGTTATTCAAGATCCAAATTGAGAAAAATACTGAGATAATGTGCTCACTTTCGTGTAGATTTCCAAGTTGTTCATGGGCAGAACGTATTACATCAACGTTAAGAAAACCGAGTAAAAGCAAGGTTTCTAGTTTATTCACGAATAGACATGCTTATGATTGTTGGTCAAGGGATTGTAGTTTTTAGGATAGCAATTCTGGCAGGTCTTTGAGTTGTTCGAGATCGACAGGTTCTCCACGGTGGCTACATTGTCCACGGATGAGACGATGTTCCAGCTTTTCATTGTAAACTTCTTATGAGTTTGGCCCTAATTAAACAGGAACATAATTCGCAGTTTGTTCGAGCCAGTTATTTCGTCTCAGACGATGCTTTTGTTTTGCAAACTATTAAAGCAGGGTCAAGTTGTTAGGGTTGCCAAGTTGCGCCATGAAAGGAGGATGTTTGTAGTTGGTAGGTGCTTCTACATTGCAACGATCTTTGTGGCTTGCAACTTAGTTGAAAATACACTGCTAGAAACTGATACTTGGTCCAAAAGTACGATTCGTTTAAAAATGGCATAATGTGTGCATTTTGTAATGTGTCCAACGTCACCAGATTCTCTAAGTCGCCACACTTTTCACAAAATATTTCAGTCTGCAAAATTTTCATTGTCAGCTTGCTTGGATTCATGGGCCTTCCCACCTTAGTAATATAATAAAACTTACAAATTAGCTCATGGGAGGTGTAATTTTGTGGTGGTTGGTTAATTGTTTGGAAAGATCGGCAAGTTTGTCAACGCCATTTATGTTCAAAAGGACAAGATAGTTACTTTTTACATGTTATGACAAGCAAGCCACGTTGCTCAAAATATCATTTTCTTCCAAAAGGGAGCGTTCTTCGCGGGAGATATGTCCTCCACTTTTCCAAGATGTTCAGATATCTAGCTTTGCAAATAAAGTTTCCCTTGCCTTAGACTGCTACGTTGTTCAGACATTGACAATCCTTCCCGGTTGCTCGATTGCTTATGGTTAAGAGGTTGTTCAATTTGGGCATGTTAATAAAAATGTTTCAGATGTGCAAAGTATTTAAGCAGTCCCAAGATGTTATGATTGACAAGATGTTCAATGAAAGGAAGACGTTACAGATGTTAGATCGTTCATGGCAAAGGTCTTCAAGGCTTACAGCTTGGTCTAGGTCACCCTGCTTAAGATTCCTACGTTGTCCATAATTGACGATTTGTTCACGAAATAGAGTCTGAGGTCTGTAACTACATACAACCCAATTAAGCTGTATCAGGATGTTTATAGGTTGATAGTTACTTGGTAAAATGATCGAGTGAGTGAAGTTGTCCGTGTGAGGCAGTTTCTTCGCAATTAGTAGATTATTTGGATAGATTCGCAAGTTCTGTGACGTCATTATTGTTGAAGACGCTAAAATGATTACTTTTCCAAATTCCGAAAATCACGTCACGTCGTTCACAGTTGTGATTTGCTGTAAAAGAGGCAATTTGTTCAAGGACTGAAAATTCCACACGGTGCAAATTAGTTGCTCAGGGCTGATACTTGTGCAGTCTGATTATGCTGATAAAGATGTTTCAATTGTACGATGCATTTGAGCAGAGTCAAGTTGTTAAGGTTGTCACATTGTTCAAGAAAGAAACGATGTTACAAAGTTAGATCCTTCCACAGCTCAACATGGTCAAGATCTGTACAGCATGAGGTTTGGTCAAGTATAAACTACTAAAGATTGCTAATTGTCCAAACATGACATGTTGTTCAAGGATGGAAAGCTCTTTGCTGTTTTCAGTTTGAAAGATGTCCAAACTTATATTATTAAGAAAATGCAAAAGTTACAGGTCTCTAACATTTTACAGTCTATGTACTCTGTTTCAGCTTCTTTATTATTTGATTGCACCTTTAATTATGGTAAAGATGATCAAGGGAATCAACCTTTTACGGATGCCAGTTTCGACCTAACTTGTTAATTATTTGAAATATTGGCAAGTTCGTCAACGTAAGTAATATTTCAAAGGTAAGATGTTTTGTAATTGATGAAAGTCACGCAACGTTGTTAAAAAGTTGAACTTAATTTAAGAATTAATCTTGTCAGCAACTGGTATGTCGTTTAATTTCCTAAGGTGTGCAAATGTCCAAATTTGCAAAGAAAGTGACCTTTTTTCCTCAGACTGCTAGGTTATTCTATGATTGAAAACTCCTTTCAGTTCAAAAGTTGCTTAGGTTTGGAAAACTCTTTACGAAGAAGGTATTTCAGCTGTACGACATTTTAAGCGGAATCATGTTGCTGAGGCTGCCAAGTTGCGAAAGGAAGTAAAGATATTTACAGATCTTAGATACTTCAACATGTGCAAGATCTTTACGGCTTGCAACTTGGTCAAGGATAAGCTGTTTAAGATTGCTACGCTGTCCAAAATTGACTATCTGTTCAGGGATGAAAGTTGTTTGCAGTTTTTAAAAAATGTTGCAGTTAACTCATCTAGGTCGCGACGTTGTTCATAAAGTGCAAAATGTATCGCGTATACAACTTTTTGAATGTAGGTACACATTGCAAACTTTGTAACTGGTAAAAGTCTCTGTAACCAACTGAACCACATGTTGATCTCTGCTGTGTTGTACATCAATTCTTTTGTTCTTCTTTTTGAAACACCGCTTGTTGTTTTCCTCCAAATCTTTAACACGTATCCGTTGAAAAATCTGCGTGCAGGAAAAATAAAGTTCAAATCCACGACAAAGTTTTTACTAATATTCTTTGTCGATTCACTAGCTGACAAAAACTTCAGTATGTGAATATTGTGGAAAAACATGTCATGATCAAAATTCCTGTGTCATCCCTGGAGCTCACAGTTTGAAGCTATGACAACCATAACATCAGTGGTACACTGATTTTACATTCCTGACGGATTGCCTTAGTTTACACCAACAGGAAAACGTCATATTGGCATGATAGGTTATCCAAAGTATAAACGTTAAAAATGCCATTTTGAAGTAAGTATTTGTTTGAGAATTTTTCCACCACACTCAGGTATTGAACTTAACGAATCTGCGTGGTCAAATGTTTGCCGTTTGAAGTATATATTGTAAAAAACGAGATTTTAAGGTTGTAAAGTTGGTAACTGAATAAATAGTGCCCTAAAACAACCCATCGTTATGTCATACTTATCTTGTTCCTTTGATCAGCCTAGGAGCTGACTGAACGGCCTTTGGCAATAGAATCAGCCACATTAGGATTTTCCTACCTTTCTTTTTTCCTCTGTCTTGAATTTCTGCTAGCAGAAGCCAGCAAGTTCCTCTGAGGTGATCAATAACTCTTGTCCTTCTTTATCAGCTTTTCCTTCAGACACTTCATTATATTCTGTCAGAAAGTCCAAAATTAAACCAGTAAACTTGGTTATGGTATAAACTTTTTCAATCTGGATATGTTCTAATGATCTCTACTGCAGTTTTTTAATCTTTCAACATAAATATGATAATTGTGTACCTTTCTGACACTGAATATGGTGACATATTTGCATTGAAGTTATTCTAGGTGTGCTGGGCTAGCCTAGGGACAATTAGACAAGTTTTTACCAACTTGTTATAAATTTTATGATACTTTTGTTCCTTATTTTACGTAATCATTTATCGGTTTAAGGTTACTAAGTGTAAAAAAACCACTTAAAGAACAAATGCATCCCCGGAATCAACGTACTAACAATTTTATCATTGTAATAGCTGCTTTAAAGATACTAAAAAAAAGTTCATTTTTTCCACTTGAGATTCTATGCATTTAGAGAAAAAGTGTATTAAACTTTGCAATACAACCATCATCCTCTGTCAAGCAAAGGTTTCATAGGCTCTGCTCATGTGAATTTGAACAAAACGCTTGGCCTAAATTAACCCACCTTTCTCATCGACTCTTCTTTTTAAATGATTGAAGTTTTCCGCAAAATCGTTGCGTCTCTACTACTGTTTGGGAGACACAGTTGCTCACGTCATAGCACTTTGACTTCCAATAATCAGCCTCTGCACATTTGTTGGTCGCTTCAGTTTGGAATCTAATAATTGTGTCTGTAATTAAACCAAGGCGGCTTCTATCTCCAGCTTGTCGTTTCTCATTGACTGTAAAATGTTACTTTGCTGTTCATTTATTTTCCTGAGCTCTTGTTGCTTCTCGAAAAAATGTTGCATTTGTGACATTTGGTATTTGCTCTGCTCTTCACCCTCGGTAACAATGTTAGTACTGGTTTTTTGCCAACCTGTCATTCCTTCCTATGGCTGTTCTGTCAGTCTCTTTGAGCCTCTTACATGGCTCATCCTTGCTTCGCAATTCCATTTGAAGATGTTGTATTTTAAGTTGGTATTCTTCAAGAAGGTTTTTTGTGTCAATATCTTTTCCCAAAGCAACTACATCAAGGTTTTCCTTAATGTTATGAACTACTTCTTTAAATCCTACTCTTTCCTTCTGTTTCCTTTCCAGTTCTTTACAGTGAGAGTGGTGTTAGCAAAAAAGTTTGTCTTGGTTTGTATCTTCCTCCGAAGGATGGCTTTTCTGTAAATGTGTCACAGTGACCTTTAAATGATCACTCTCAGCTTTCCTGCCCATACCCTCAACACTAGAGGAATTTGCTTCACTGTTGTCAAAGTCGCTAAAGGCTTCATGGTTCCTTGTTTGTCCCAAATGCTACAGCATATTCTTCCGCAATCTCTGCAATTATCAACTTCAGCAGGTCTGTGCCAGCGGAATCTGGAACAAACCTTTGACGATGGAACAAAATTAGACGGTCGCACTTGTTGATCTCAAGTCACACCATTGATCTTTACTCTAGATGAATTTGTAACATCCGGAATGTTCTCAGAGATAGTGCCTCCTAGTTTTGTTTCTGATTTATTAAGATACTGTATTTTTTTCCTTTGAGGCGCTTTTGGTTTATTAGGTAGCACAGTAAAACCACGAGATGCAAATCGTGAACTGACTTTTTCTTTTACCCGTGGTAAAAATGAAGTTGGGGAAGTCTGAGTAGACGGTTTCTCCGTCTGTCTTTGCAAATCAGTGCCATCAATGTTACATATAATTTTACGCTTCCCATTATGCTTCTCTTCCTTACATATGGAGTGAGCATTTCCGTCAACTTCCGCTGATGAAAGTTCATTTCTTAGGTAATCACATGTAAAATAGTCCGATGATTGGTGAATGTCTGGATCAGTAGTCCAGATGTTAGATGATATAGGCGGACTGGTGTTAACGTCTACCCCTGATAAAGACTCAACTGGGGTAATCGAATTAGCTGTTTTTCTCGTCGGACTTTGAAATTTAATTTCATCCATATTTCTTGTCTTTTCATGCACCCTGTTAAGCCCGTCATCTTTCTCACAGGAGTAAACTTTGTTTCCTTCAACCTCCGACAGTGAAAGTCTAAGTTTCCTTCTTTCAGATACTTGGCAGCCACTTTTTCGGATTACTGGTTCATATACAGACAAGTAGGTAGATGGGCCTGGTTCAGTAGTGCTCACATGTGTCTGAGTTTGCAAAGATGCAGCGTCTTTTTTACTTGCTGTGTCATGCTCTGATTTTTTCATGGAAAGAACTTTCTTTTCGACTTCATGTTTTGAATCTTCTTCGTGTCTAATTTGTTCATTGGCCACAGCTTCCGCTTGATACGCTGGGCTGTTTGCTAGTGTAAAGGGGTCATTCGATTCAAGAATGGTGTCTCCTGATAATGAAACTGAGAAATCCATAAATTTTAAACACTCATTGGCTTGTTTTATCCAGAGTTCAATTGACTTCCTTTTTAATTCAAGCTTTTTTCCGCCAGAAAATTCTTTCCACCAAGCAGACAAGTCTGTTGCAGAGAGATTTCTAAGCTCTAAGTACTGTTTGGTGGTCGCGTTTTGTTGAAAGGTGCTTGTGTAGTTATTAGCTTGATTAATTTCATTTCCCGTTGCATCATTTACAGTGTGCACACCTTCCTCCTTATTTCGATCAGAATCAATGAAATGGTCACCTCGTACTGCAGGTACTTCGCCTCCGTGAACCTCCATATTGTCTTCAGATATCTCATGCAGGCTTTTGTAAGTCTCCTTGACTTGCGTGGGAAGCTTTGAGATTCCAGAACGTTCTTCATGAGTAATTTGCATGCTTCCATTATCACTTTTAACTCTATAATTTGATAAAGTTATCAATTTTCTTTCAATTGCTTTTTCACTTGTGCCCTCATCATTTCCTGACCGCCCAATCCTTTCTTTAGAAATGTCCTCCTCTGGGGTAGATTTATCTTTTCTTTTCAGAAACTCATCGGACGATGACACATCCCCGTCAAGTTCTGGCATTCCTTCTGCCATGATTCCTTCTGTGATTAACTCCTCACATTTGTCAGTAACGGAAATTCCTGGTATGATAGGTTCTCGATCGCTTCTGTTTCCCTTGGACTTGTTTGCGCAGTACTTAAAAGAGTTTGATTTGACACTGTCTTGATTTTGAGTATTGTTTACTACGCAAATTTCAAGATTTTGTTTGTTTCTTTCAAATAATGAATCGAGATTTGTTATGTTCACTTCATAATTATCCTTGCTAGGACATTCCGTTTTACTAAGGGCGCTCTGTTTGACGTCAGAAATATATTTTTGATCAGCATTGGAAGGATCAGCAAAACGACAGATTGGTGTCTTAGAGGTACAAGTTGCACTAGTGGTGTACGAATCAGGATCATAGACAACTTTCGTGGATTCTCCAAGAACTTGTGTACTACTTGTTTGATTCAAAAACCTTGTAGAAAGTTCTTTGGAAATTTTCGGGTCTTTTTCCTTTCTACATTCTGATGAGTTGTCGGAACTGTCACGAATTCCAATAAACTCTGCCTCTTCCTTATAGAATGAAGCACCGATTGGTTTCAAGAGAATACCTCTCGGGAAAGGCACCTTCGTTAATGGTGGTAGTGTTGACCTTTTGACCAATGGAACGGATCTTTCTCCGACAAGTGAAGGAAGACGCAATGCTTTTAGACCCCTTGAACTTTTGGAAGAGTCTGCCGCTTCAGATGGAATTTCCTCATTGATACTCTCAGTGTCACATTCATGTATTACGCAATCATTATTTTTTATACCTTCTTTGCATTCAGCATTAAACGGACCTGGTTTTGTGAAGCTTAAATGAACTGTTGAAACGTTTGACCATTCTTCTGGTGGATCAAGTGCCGATGATCGTACTGAAACCTCATAATTGGTGATGGCATGGTGTTTAGTTGTTATTTTGCTCACAGGTTTTTCATTGTGTGCATTTGTTTTGTACAAAGGTTCAGGATCCGCACACGGCCGTTCGGCTTGCGAAGATTGTCCTAGGTCTTGATTTGGAATGTTCTTTCTTGCAAAGATTGCAAGATTGTGTTTATATCTTTCAAACACTGAATCGGGATTTGTTATATCTGCGTCATGATTGCACTTGTTTCGACATTCCGCTTCACTAAGGACAATGTACTTGACATTTGAATTTTTCTGGTCAGCATTAAAATGATCAGTAGCATGAGACGTTAGTGACTCAGAGATACGAAATTCGCTATTAGTGTAACAATATGGACCAGAGGTAACTTTCGTGGATTCTCCAAGAACAGTTGTGCTGCTTCCATGATCCAAAGACCATGTACTGAGTTCTTCACAATCTTCCAAGTCAATTTCTCTTCTTTCTGGTGAATCGTTGAAATTGTTACGATCATTGTTAAGCTCTTTCCCCTTTTGTGTTCCCTCTTCCTTGTGGATTGAGACACCGATCGGTTTGGAGAGATCAAGTCTCTGAAAAGGTACCGCCATTAATGGTGGTAGTTTTGATTTTTTTATCAAAGGGGTAGACCTTTCTCCTCCGAATGAAAGAAGACGTGCGGCTTTTAGATCATCTAAACTTTCAGACACGCTCTGTAGTTCAGTTGCAATTTCCTCATCTTCTAATATCGACAGAGGTTTAACATTTGGTTCTGCAGGGCTCGTCGGAGATGATAAAGTATCTAAGCTGTTCTTAGACGATGTTCCCACAACTGATGTGATTCCACCGTTCAAATGGAGCGTTGAAGTGGTCCTTTGCTCTTCCAGAGTTGTGTTCTTATTGTTATCATTTGATACATCCTTTATAATCATTTGAGCACTAGTTGACTCCTCCTTTCTACATTTTTTAATTTTATTGGCTTTCCTCATACGAGGCTTTGGTCGATCCTCAGCATCAGAAACCTGCAATGTAGAGGTTTCACTAGTGTCAGCTCCTCCGAGATTATCTAGGAGAGATATAATTGAGTCATTCGAACATTTCTCCTTCTTCTTTACCTTGCGTTTCTGTGTGGATTTTGCAGCGGGTGATTTACCCAAATTTGGTGAGAGAGGTGGCAAATTCGTCATCACGTCTGGTATTTCTTCCACCTCACCAGAAGATGTCAGTGGAGAGGAGCTTAGAAAACTGGCAATTTCTGAGTCAAGAGGCCTTGGAATTGATTGACATTCAAAGTCAACCATTCCACGTATTCCAGATTCACCGAGAGAGCAGCTATGATTATCAGTTCTTTGGAGTACATTTGAGTTTTGTGACCTTCGAGGAGTGACTTGCCCTCCAAGCCATACCACCTCAGATTTCTCTTCACGAATCTGTTTGTAAACAGAAGAAACAGTTGGTTGGCCAATTGCAGGTGAACCTCGAAAAACTGGTCCCATCATTGTCGATACATTCTTCCTTTGTTTAATCTTTCTTTTTATCGCCTGCTGTACATCGTCTTTAAACGGGGTAAGAGGTTTTAATAGTGGCGGGCAAATTCTGTGACTTCTTTCCCTCCTTTGACTTAAGTCAGACCCCGAAGATGTTGGCAATGGTGATTCATGGTCTATTGAAAATGTTAAAATGGAATTTCCGTATGAAGTATTTACTGACTTTTTAACAAAATTGTAAAAACTTTTCGGAATAATTTCTATTTCTGTAATATTTCCAAACGATATAAAATCTAAATACATTCTCAAAATAACCTTTATTACGTCTATAGATTAGCACTACAAATATATTTACAAGACTTATGTAACTTGAAACCCCTGATCAGGTGCATGGGTTCAAAATATCTGTATACAGTTTTCCAAATTCTCGGCAAACAAAGATCAAGTAAGACGAATGTTATTCCAATTCCTTCTGAAAAGTTCTTATTTCTTGCCAGTTGTCGGCAAACTCTTTCTCCGGCGACTCGGCAAGTAGGCTATCTTTTCCATGTAAAGACCGTTCAAACTTGAGGAAAACGTCGAAAGTCAGAAGGAAGTACACGGTAATAATTTCCTTTTTTTTTAACGAAATTTTCAGTCAACAGCAGGGTCTCATAAAAACCGAATCGATTAGGATAAGTGCACCACTGGAAAAAATTGAGGGGGTAGGTAAGACTACGAAATGTGCCGAAAGGTGTCGTCGGAAGTTCACAAACCTACCAGTATCAGCGTGGGTTCTAATGGCAAGAGTTTGCCCATGAGGTATCTATACCTCTGCGTATTTTCGGTGTTTACAACGTCATGGACATAAGAATGAAGTGAAGTGACATTCCATGGGAAAATTAGTTAAGGAAGACAATATTCTCATAGTAACCCTGATTTTGTTAATAAACCACCGGGAATCCCTTCAAAGCCACAGAAAAAGTTGTTTATATTAAATTTTAGCATTATAGGAAACGAAGATTATTCCAAAGGATGTCCTCTAACTTTATCCATTTTTCGACTTTCTGGAAAGTTCTTGTGACTCTGTAAACAATTCTCAGAGATTAACTTTTGAGTTCACAAACTAGAATTTCTTGACGACTGTTCTGGTACTGGTTGTAATTTGAACACACTAAACATATTCTCAGTCGAAACGAATCCTTTCATCTCATTACGATGATTAATAATGCCATGGACAAGAATATCTTCTGAGGACATTAGAAACATTGTTCTCTTTTAAAGATGTAAATGCATACTACACATTCTAAAGGTCTGATTAACGGAACACCGAAACCGAACCTGTTTAAAGTGACGACTGCAGAAACATGTCAAGAAAAGGCTGACGTCACAAAGAATATTTCAAGACGACTGATCACCTTTAAACATTTGACAAGATTTGGACGAAATGCAGTTAATAAATAATTTTGGTCATAATCTACCCAAATCTAGTCATATAATTGAACAGATTCAGGGTCGGTGCCCGGTTGATGAGACTGATTTCAGGATAACTCAGACATTATGAATTTTTAGTTAATTAACCAGAAAGGTTTGAGAAATACGAGGGAGGGTCCAGTCTTTAAACTGAATTATACAACAAATCCATTTAAAAGCCATTAAAATACCTTCCATCTTTAATCTACCTGCATGTGTTCAAACAAATAGCAAAATATTAATATTACTTACAACTATTCAAACTGAATACACAGGCCCATCGAAACCTCTACGATAAGGTACCTCATGCAGCTGCCGTATGTACCACTTTCACCCCTCCCCCTCAAACAAAGCAAAACCAAAACAAAGTTGTACCACATAAAATTGAAAATGTATTTCAAAACATGAAAGATGAGAAAACAGGAGTTAAATATCACTGTAATGTCTGAAAAATGCTATTTCGGGCACATATGGTGCACATCCGTCTACAATAGTTTTCTCGTTATAATTTCCCTGACCGAATGGGTGTCATTATTGCTCCACGACCACATGTAATCCACCCAATAACCTATCTCCCCCCCCCCCCCCGAAAGAGTCCCGCATTATCAAATGGACCGGCCTTAGGTACGGTTTATGATACAAAGTGGTGTGATGGTGATTTTTGTGGCCTGTTTAGTGCACATTCAATGAAATCGGAACATATTTTAGATGCTTCCTTCTTACACCCTCAATTTCTAAATACAATTCAGGTGATCCACCTCTTAGTCCTATACCGTGCCGCCTACACACCCATCGAAATATTCTCATGTACAACTTTGCAATTCGTTCCTTCGGCCCTGTAAGTATACCAACAATTTCTTTGACATTGTCCTGATTTTTGTAATAATTGCTTTATGAGTACGCTTTCCCCATCATGATTAAAAGACGGTTAGCATTTTACCTGCAATATAAATATTACTATAACAGCAGTGCATGACTACAATTCGACACGGAGCCGTCTTAAGCTTCGTATTGTACTGAACTGCCGGTTACTACGTGGATATACTACCTTGTAAAGTATTGCCCTCCAGTGCTACAACTTCAGAAACATCTTCTTCCTCTATGGGTGACAGAACGGGGCGTTTAACCCTGAAAATAAAGATAATAGAAATAATTGTGTGAAATGACAACAACAAAAAAAAAAAAATTATTGTCGAAAATTAGGATTAATTCGGACTTAGGCAGTACACCGATTGGTAATATTTGTCGGGTTACAAAGAGAATTTTTTCCCCTTTTGTGATTGCTTTACATGTTCAAGGAATGAAATACATTTTAAAATACACTTTTCTCCATCAAAACATTTTATCAATTTGATTGTATATCCCTGTATTTAAATGTAAGCTAGCTTGCTGGGCCGTTGGAACCGAGGGCAATATCCCCTCCCCTCCATTATCCAATAATTTTCAGTTTGATGGTTGTTTATCTTAAAACGCCCAAAATTACCTTAGAAAATTCCAGTATTCTGGAGCTAAACTGTTTTAGACTTACCCCACCCCCAACATTTCAGATACTCTCAGACGGGTACTGGCTTGATAAGAAGGCCTACATGTACATGATCTGAACACAAGGATGTCTCTACACTCATCCCTGTATTTAAATGTAAGCTAGCTTGCTGGGCCGTTGGAACCGAGGGCAATATCCCCTCCCCTCCATTATCCAATAATTTTCAGTTTGATGGTTGTTTATCTTAAAACGCCCAAAATTACCTTAGAAAATTCCAGTATTCTGGAGCTAAACTGTTTTAGACTTACCCCACCCCCAACATTTCAGATACTCTCAGACGGGTACTGGCTTGATAAGAAGGCCTACATGTACATGATCTGAACACAAGGATGTCTCTACACTCATACCATGTAGGCATTGTAAAATACATTCTACAATACTAAGTGAGCAGGGCCGGATTAGCGTTGTGTGGGGCTCCCGGCACTTTCTATAGCGGGGCCCCTTTTACAAGTTTAACCTCCTTCCCCCTCGCCCACCCGCTTACACAAAATTAATAACACTCAACAGATTAAATTTTAGCTTTTAACCGCTAATAACTAATAGTTGCTTTTACACATTATACAGTGATACATGACAGTTATTATACATTATATGCCAGATAGTGTTAAGGCATGGCAAAAGTGCACACACATGAAAACGTAAGCCCGACAACCAGTAAATCAAAATAATGTGGGTCTCAATTCCCAAACACCTTTTGGGGCGGGGGCCCCAAAAGCGCGGGGCCCCCGGCATATGCCGGTTCTGCCATGGGGTTAATCCGGCACTGTAAGTGAGTGTTATAACATGAAGTTTACAAAACCATGTACAGACGAAATGTACGTTTAATGAACAGACCACAGCTCTCATCGAAAAGATACTCAGGTCTCAAAAAAGCTGTTCGTACGCCTGTGGCGGAAGTCAGAGACTCCCCTGCCACATTCTCGCAACAGCCGGGGTCGTAATGCCAAGAAAAACGAGGGCCGTAAATTAAAGAAGTCCCTTTCCAAACTTACGTTTTTATTTTGAAATCAGTGTCCTTCACAAAATATGAGGATCTTCGTCTCCAGTCCCCAATAAACGACGTCTATGTCTCGCAAGCAGGCCTATTCAAACTTCTGGCACTTACCGACTAAATTTCAGGGTACAAATTATAGGTATTGTAAACGTTAAAATGTGGTGCACATAAAAAGGTAGTATGTGAAAGGTTAGCTTGCACATAAAGACAGGGGGTGAAAGAATTGGGGGCTAGGGACCGTTTTATCCAGACCACAAAGTAGGGAACCAAGCCAACGTGACAGTTGCAAAACGGTCGTGACAATTTTCTCTAGAGTTAGACATTTCGGACTCTAAAATTTCCTCCATACTGGCCCTTTGGCCGTCCACTCATGGCACGCAAACGTAGAACTATGAAATGACAGCCTTGTGGTTCAAAGTTCAATGTCCTGTAACGCTTGCCTCATACCGTGTGGGGACTGGGGTAGGCTTTGGTCCCGCACTGCGCTCCTCTTAGGAAAACGCGACCCTATGAAAAATTCCGACTCGCAACTGTCTGCCGTCGATGAACCCCCGGCACTTTTATGCATGGGCAAGATTCTCTAAAATAGGTCCCCTGTCCCAAGCCCTGGGTCCGACCCTGCTGGATACCACAATAATTTTTACAAAGTACCGATTCAAGGAAAAGTGGCCACGGTCCAAAAAATTTAAGTGCCTGTGCTGTAAGAGAGTTATTTCTGGACCGATAAAGTGTTTTTGAGCACGCCTGTGCTTTGTAAATCAGTTTAAAATTAAAACTTTTCCGATGTCTTCTCCGTGTGGTTTAGGATCAGACAAGAGGGAAAGCTGTTCCTTAGAAGTTGACACATTCTTTAACTATGATTTACCGATTTAACTACGATTTAGAAAAGGCTTACATGAGTCAACTGGATCGTTGACAATAGCCCGCTGGTTTCCCGTGCGTGTTGATAGATGTTACAACTGATAATGTAAAAATCAACCGATAATGTAAAAACGACCGATAATGTAAAAAAAATTACTTATAATGTAAAAAACTCTTTGAACCGATAATATAAAAAAAATTCACCGATAATGTAAAAACGCCCGTCTACCGATAATGTAAAAAAATATACCCATAATGTAAAAACTGTTCTAAAGACGTTTTCATATGGACTTGGACACGCTGAATTTTATCAAAAAAGTAATATGTTAATTCAGAAAGGTCGTAAGTCATATCCCAGGGGAAAGGGCTCTCAACCCTACTTTACAACGCCCTCTTGAAGGTATATTTCCCTTAAAAGGTACATTCAAAGACAGCAGAAGAATTGAAGGTCACTTTTTCTCAATTGTCTAGGCCAAATACATACTGCTGTCATATTTCTCCTTCATATACTTAAAGCGCCCTCACTCCTCTGTTAATTGTTCCGCAAGCTCACCCAAAAGAACATATCTACGATAAAAAATATCATGAAAGCACTGCAACATATTTTGTTAGATAAAGGTGGGTCATATTGATGGCACAGCTTATTTGCATAGGTCTATGGCCCAATAGAGGTCTCTTATAAAAGCCAGATATTTTAAAAACCAAAGGACTGAAAATTATATTTTTGAGAAATGAGCATGTCCGAAAACCCAGGAGTGTTACTATCGTTATTCTGAAGCTGAAGGAAGGTTATTCCTTCTCACCCGTTCCCCACCCCAGGGGAAGAAGGGGATGAAATCGATGCTACTCACTCTTGATAAGAATTGCGTCCTAGAGGTCATCGACCACGCTGATCACAGATCCGAAGTCAGTCATCCCGTCTCTCGGTCGTAGTGGGATGTGCGGGCCATGTCTAAGTGTGCAATTTTATGCAACATACAACGTTTTGGACAATGGATCGTCCCACCTGTGAGGAACAGTAGCAGTGGCGTCGGCACAGAGGGCATGTCCCAAGCGATTTCCTAGAATTTTCGATTTTTTAAATGAATCCAAAAGGCGTTTAAGCTATACATGTTTGTGTTCTCGACTGAGTGATGGATCTGATTGAGACATTTCCTAGCACAAAAAGTGCGCAAACTATCAAAGTTTCGTAAATCCATCCCAAACTGTCAAAATTTTCGGGCGCTCCGTGCACCTTGACCTTCAAATCCTGTTTTTTTTTCTTTCCAAAGCGTATTCGTTGAGAGGTATGGTTTACAGGTTTTATAACAATTCCAATACAAAATTTTCGAGCGCAGTTGCCGTGATTTACACTCTGTGCCCAATGACCATTATTAGGACGATAACGCATCGAATTATAGTGCAGGCGAGAAGTATTTGCCAACCTCAGACTAACATCAAGAGGCAATTTTGTGGCAATATTGTAGTATGAGCAACATTTGTACCGTGCTGTTCTTCATTTGAAGTGTATGAATCATTGCAAAAGCTCATTTAAATTTCATAACGTAATTTTTTAGAGAATCTATCCCCCATACCACTTTGTTATACCTTTACTCCCCTCTCGGTCATTCCTCATTGGAAGCTGTACATTTAAATTCTCGTTCAAAACGAGTAAAAGTACGATTTTTTTGGTGTGCTATCATGAGGTGTCATTTAAATGTCAGTTAAAAAGGATCATACTAACGTCCCCATTTTTTAATTACCCCAGAGCTTCCAGGAGGCCCTGTGCAGGTCTCAGGGTAGGTATCCAAATCATTACTAAATAATGACAATTTCTAAACATGAAATCAGTTCAAAGCTTTGCCAAAGATAGCATCATTTTGCATCTAAGCCGCCTCAAGTGACCAGAATTTCTCAACGGAATACCCTCTCCCCGGGAGGACACCTTCTCACTAAGTGACAAAGAAAGGTTCTACTCAAAGTGGACAGTATAGTAATGCTTGCTTAACAGCGACTTTCTAGGTTTATCTGGAATGGGATTACAACAACATCTCCTGTGGTCCCCCCCCCCCATTATCAGATCCTGGCGGTGTCACTGAACAGGAGGCTATGTCGGATCCCACGTAAAAGGAAGTTCTCGATTTTGTCGGGAAGCCTAAAGTGTTTGCGGTAGAGTATGTTATACCTGACGGACGGTTTACCTGGGTTTGCTTCCCAGAAGGGCAGATTCTTCTGTTTAACCCTAAAAATTTTTGGCGGGCTTCGCGCATTTTTTGTTTAGTTGTTCCATTTCTTAAGTTTTCCGTTCCACATACTGATATAGCTAAGCAGTACACAGCCCCTCTACAAAGTAACCTGTAGATAGTTTACACAATTTTCTGTAACGATCGTCAATTCAATCCACTACCGCGTAGCTGTTTTTTTTTTTTTTTAATTTATCGCACGTGCGGTAAGTGACGAGGTGGGATGGGCCAGAGAGCTGCCATTGACAGCTCCCTATAGATTGACCATCATCAGGCAGGAGTGATCCGATGCAAAGAACGTTATCACAGACTTGGACCAGCCAACCTTACAGCCGATGTATTTTACCCTTCATGTTTACCCAGAGCATTTGGGATGCCAAATTTTCGCCATGCACGCACAGAACGTGGGGAATATTCATAACTGTAGTGACAAAATTTGTCTTTTTCTGACATAAACCCAAGATTCCAACCGTAGTGCGACCGAGATCGACACTGGTCCTGCATGTAAAGCATGAATAGCTTTCCAATGAAAGTTCCTCGATCCGCCACTGCTGATATGATTTCATCCACTTGCTTTCAAAGTTGGGCTGCAAACCCGAGCGCTATGAGGCATTTCCGCTCCATATTGCTGTCTCCCCCAGCTTTTCCAAACTAAATTTGGTACTTGCATGAATTACAGTCTACTTGTTTGTACAAGAAAAAGCGTTCTATGCAATGAATTAGACTCATAAACTTCTAAACTATCTTGAAAATGCAATACTTTTTCAGCGTGTTCCGCGTGCATCCGTCACTGCTACTTGGCTATGTCCTTCCTATATGACAGCTTGAGTGATAATACTGTTTCAAAACATATGCAACCCCTACAATCATCCATTTTCCCCACCAAAATTCCCTCCATCAACATCTCGACCGGCTGTTAGAAGTAAGAGATTACAAACCAGAAAGCCTAAGGGCTTAGTGATTCCTTGCCGAATGGGGATGTTTTGTTGTACTGAGGTTTATCCCTCAAATTTATCTACCTTGACTACATCATTTTACGGTATTTTAACAATTTCACCTCTGCTGACCTCACATGAACTTTGAACCCCACCAGATATAACAAAAAAGAAAAACAAAAGTGTCTTGAAAGGAATTCAACTCCAATGGATCTTGGATCTTGAAAATTCTTGGGAAATTTTGTTTTTTGTCCTCTGGTGACCCCTGATGACTATCTTGGGAATTCTTGGGAAATTTTGCTTTTTGACCTCTGGTGACCCCATATAACAATCTTGGAAATTCTTGGGAAATTTTGCTTTTTGACCCTTGGTGACCTCAGATTATGATCTTGGGAATTCTTGGAAAATTTTGCTTTTTGACCTCTGATAACTCCAGATAACGATCTTGGGAATTCTTGGTAAATTTTGCTTTCTGACCTCTGGTGAAACCAGAGGACAATCTTGGGAATACTTGCGATATTTTGCTTTTTGATCTCTGATGACCCCATATGATGATCTTGGGAATTCTTGGGAAACTTTGCTTTTTAACCTATAGTGACCCCGGATGACAATCTTGAGAATTCTTGGGAAATGTTGCTTTTGATCCCAGTGACCGCAGATGACAATCTTGTGAATTCTTGGGAAATCTGTTTTTTTTTACCTCTGGTAACCCCAGATGACCTTGACCTCCACCAAAATTGATAGAGTTTTTCCTCTCAACATGGCAAATTTATATACCAAATATGAAAGGTGGCTGTCATTGCTATCTTGAGATATCGAGATTACAAGCCATTTACAAGGTTTCTGTAGTTCAACCTCTGGTGACCTCAGATGACCTTTGACCTCTACCAAAGACAATAGCGTTCTTCCTCTCAACATGACAAATCTATATCCGCCATTCCTATCTTGACATATCCCAATTTCAAGGTTTTTGGTCTTTGACCTCTGGTGACCTCAAATGACCTTTTACCTCCACCAAAAACAATAGGGTTCTTTCTCTCAATATGACATATCTATATACCAAATATGAAAAGTGCTGGTCACTCCTATCTTGAGATATAGTGATTACGAGCTTTTTGGCCTTTTACCTATGGTGACCTCAAATGACCTCTGAACTTCACCAAAAATTTTAGAGTTCTTCCTCTCTACATGGTGAATCTATATACCAAATATTAAAAGCGTCGGTCATTCCTATCTTGAGATAGCTTGATTATGAGCCTTTTCGGCTTTTAACCTGCGGTGGCCTCAAATGACCTTTGACCTCCACCAAAAACAATAGGGTTCTTCCTCTTGACATGTAAAATCTGTATACCAAATATGAAAAGTGTCGGCCTTTGCTATCTTGAGATATCATGTTTACGAGGTTTTCGCCGTTTAATCTCTGGTGACCTAAGATGACCTTTGACCTCTACCAAAAACAATAGGGTTCTTCCTCTCAACATGACGAATCTATATACCAATTATGAAAAGTGTTGGTCATTGCTATCTCGAGATATCGTGTTTACAAGCCGTTTACAAGGTTTTCGCAGATTAACCTCTGGTGACTTCAGATGACCTTTGACCTCTACCAAAAACAATAGGGTTTTTCCTCTTGACATGACAAATCTGTATACCAAATATGAAAAGTGTCGGTCATTGCTATCTTGAGATATCGTGTTTACGAGGTTTTTCGTAGTTTAACCTCTGGTGACCTCAGATGAACTTTGACCTCTACCAAAAACAATAGGGTTCTTCCTCTCAACATGACAAATCTATATACCAAATATGAAAAGTGTCGGTCATTGCTATCTCGAGATATCGTGTTTACAAGCCGTTTACGAGGTTTTCGCAGATTAACCTCCGGTGACCCCGGATGACCTTTGAGTTCAAGAATGTTTCTGTAGACGCCACTCACGTATTTTTGGGTAAAAACTGTCCCCGAAGAGAAGGCAGTAAAGTATCCAAAGGGGGGGGGGACTTCAGGAGGCTTGTTGACAACTTACCCTTTCCTTAGACGACAAAAGCTTTTCTTTTCCACCCAACCAAAAAGTAGAATTAACTAAATTATGAATATTTTCCAGCCATACTTCCAAAAATATCCCAAAGACAGCACCATTTTGCATCTTAGAAACCTTAAAATAACAAACATTTCTCAAAGGCGAGAGGGATACCCCCTCCCTTAGACCCCTCCCCAGGACGGCCCTCTTTCACCCAGTCAAAAAATAGAATTCTTAAACATATCAACATTTTCCAGCCATATATAATCAGTTAAAAAAAATATACAAAAGACAGCACCATTTTGCATCTAAGCAGCGGCCTTTAATTACCAAAGATTTCTCAAAGAGGAGGGGGACATCCCTCTCACAGGACGGCGATCACTCACCCCATACTTTGTCCCCCTATGAAAATGCCCTTGCGCCGCCCCTGGGTATAAGATCTGTTTAGAGGTACTACAGAACAAGTTGTTAATCTCCAGGTTTGATTTACCATTCTCCAGGGTTTTTTGTTCAAATCTCCAGGTTTACAAATTTGGAGGTTGGCTTTTTTTCCAAAAGTCCCCTGACTCTCTGGCGAAGAGCCAGGGGCGAAAACCAAACAATACTCCCGAAGGAGTTCTGCTCCCCGAAGGAGTAACAACGTCCCCAAGGGACAAACTTTGACTTAACTGACACCACCCGACAGTGGTCCCGTTCTAGACTGGCTGAATAGAACAGGTCCCACCTGGGAGCTCCGCCGTCGTGATCACGGATACTCCTGCGCCAGGTAAGTATTTGGAGGTTGGCAGGTCTGTATTAGCGTTACTATTGGCAAGGCACACGCCTATTTCGCGCATCATCTGCAGGAGGTTAATGAACAACCTTGTCGATTTTGCAGGTATTGAAACTGTTTTTTTCGATCAGTGAGTTTGTTTTTTGTGGTTGACCTAGGCCCTAACGCTAGCCTAAGTTAGGCCAACGTTAGTACTGTTAACGACAGTAACAAGTGCACTGTTACACCAGACACAATGCATGCATGGCTTTCATAAGTATCGGTATCGGATCGAATCGATAAACCAAGAATCATAACTGGATGTGACGTAACGAAGTCGGCGGGTCCGAGAATTTATTCTACTTTGGCGGCTACTCAGCTCCTTTAACCGACGGTGACGTTGTTTCGTTCAACGAAACATCGTCGGTTAAGTTGGTTAAGAATTTGAAGCCATTTTATCCACGCACGTTGCAGGCCCGTAGTCAAGGGGGGGGGGCAGGGGGCGAAGCCTCCCTGAAATTTTTTGCCCCCCAGGGAGTTTGAATCTTACCAATGACTTAATACATTTGTACACATTTGGCCCCCCTGAAAAAATTTTCGCCCCCTAGAAATATTTTTGCCCCACCGTACCTTGTCTGGCTACGGGCCTGGCACGTTGCCAGGAATTCTGTTACAGGGGGCACCTAAACTTCAAAGGCTGGACCAATTGCACCAAGTTAAGCTTATTCTTTGTAGCCAAAATCGCCACCGGAAGTTGCCTGGTTTGGCGGAAGACAGAGGGATGATATGTTTCAAGCCCACCGTGACCCCAGATATACCTTCAGGAAATCACCATGATGATTGTGTGCAGATCCTTCCTGTTGTGATCATTAAAGAAGCGTGACATTTTTTAATGTGATCAGGGGGAATCCCTGAAGCTCTGAAACACTAGCACGTACCCTACTGAGCTTTCAGCTGACCTCGAAATGACTCGGAGAGTTCCCTTAGCAGTTCTTCACATTATAGCATGTTCACACGTAGCCGCTCGCAACTTGAAAGAGAGGGAAATGAGACTAGGTATAAACTAGAAAGGAATATCATCATCATCGTCATCGTCATCGTCATCGTCATTTATCATGATCATTTTTTTAAATATGTAAAATTAACTTAAGTAAGCCCATACACATTCTCCATGGACCGAGAAAAAATGTTTTGAGTAGGCCTAAGTTAAACTCAGTAGAAAACCTTCAAATTAGGCTATAGGCCTACTAGTCGCCACGGCGCTAACCCAAGGCCTCGATTGCTACATGGAATTTATGTTTTATGTTGATTCTCGGCCTCTAATTTGGTTTTGTAGGCCTACATCAAATTTTGGCTGGAATAGTTGAATGGCTGTGCTAATAAAATCAGGCATAGGGAGTCGCTTCACACGTGATGATTGCGCGCGAAGTGCTCCAAAATTTTGCATTAAAGTGAAGTGACCATACTAAAAATTGTATGCAAGCACAGCACTGAGACACAGTGAACCTGCAGACATGGCAATTAGGCGACCATCGAATGTCGCAAGGCCGGGTATCCCAGATAGCTTTACCAGTGCAGATGCGAGCGACTGAAGTGCGCAAAATTTTTTTGACTCGATCTCAATGCTAGTGGCAAATCCCCTCGTGCCAGGCGCGTAGCTACGGGGGGGGGGGGATTGCCGCCCCCGAAGCGGCCAACACTGGCGATCTGGGCAAAAAAATTCACCCACTCTGAATAATTTTGAATACATTCGGATTAATTGTGGCAAACTCAATGTGTTTGAGAATAAAATAAAATCAAAGTTTACATTTTTCCACCATCTTGATGGCTGCTATCAAGCCTTGCAAGGGCCATTTCCGGCGATCTGGGATTTTTTTTGAACGCTCCGTGCCAACCTATGGTGGTGCTCTGCAGACAGAAAACGGGATTCAAACTTGCAATCCAAGTCCGGCCAGCTGAGCTAATCTGTCCTCACAGAAATGTGTTTGAGAATAAAATAAAATCAAAGTTTACATTTTTTCACAGAATTGCACATCTTGATGGGCTGCTATCAAGCCTGGCCAGTGCCATTTCCGGCCATCTGGGATGTATTAAAACCTCAAATTTTCTTGGAACGCTCCGCGCCAACCTATGGTGGCGCTCCGCATACATAGTAAACGCAGTGGCGTATACGGGGAGGCCATTGGGTCATGCCCCTTCACTGATGCCGATTTTTTTTAGTTCCTAAAAATAGGTAAATTTTTAACACAAATTTTACTTCAAAAAGGTAGCATATGTGGCACCAGATTGCATGTAAGGACACCTAATTTTTCAAAAATTTCAAAGGGGAGGGGGACATCCCTCCATTTAGACCCCCTCCCCCAGGCCGGCGATCACACAACATACTGCATGCCCCCTCTGTTAGAGAAATCTTGGGTATACCACTGAGTAAATGGGATTCAAACTTGCAAACCTTGGAACAAAAGTCCGAACAGCTGAGCTAATCCGTCCTCACAGAAATTTGTAATAAAATAAAATCAAACTTTACATTTTGTTCACAAAAATTGCACTTCTTGATGGCTGCTATCAAGCCTGGCAAGTGCCATTTCCGGCCATCTGGGATGTATTAAAATCTCAAATTGTCTTGGTACGCTTCGCGCCAACTCATGGTGGTGCTCCGCTTAGATAGTTAACGGGAGCTCCCCCCCCCCCCCACGAAGATCTCCAGCCCCCGAGCCCCCAACACAAAAAATCCTAGCTACGCCACTGCCTGGTGCTGCACAACTAAGGATAGAAACTAGCACCTTTTTAAGAGAATAAATTGAGAGGGGGAACATACCAAACTACTGCACCCATCACGACACCATATTTAAAGGTATGTATGGACCTGAGTAGAGCGCCACATTAGTGTCGCGTATCGTACGGAGGAATTGTTTACTACCAAAAATGTCTTATAGATGGCATGTTGTGGAACCTCCCAGACCTTGAGTTGCATCTAAACGTCTCTTTGTGTAATCTTACATTTTAGAAATGTTGGCCAAAATTTGTTTAAATTACACCTTATGGTAGAAAGTCTCCACAAATGGACAGATGATGGTGTTTGGTTAGGTTTTCCGAAAAGAAGGAGAATTCTGAAAGCATGTCCCTGTTTGGCAGTGGCGTAGATTTCTTTTCAACTTTGGGAGGATGGGATGAATTATCGCAAAGAAAAAAATGTGCACGCGAAGTGTGCACGACGGTCGCGAAGCCCATAAAGGGCAGGGTTCAGGCCGCCTTAGGGCCCCCGGTGAGGTTCAGGGGCAAAGCCCAGGAAGGGGTCCGGGGAGACGCCACCGGAAACTGCTGGGTTTTAATGTCTCAGAAGCGCCAGGGAATGTTCTTGGGTATTACTACATTTAAACATTTAGGAAAGGCTATTTTGAGCACAAAACTAATTGATAAGCTGCACTGGTTTGAAATTGTACAAGAGCAACAATGTACTGTAAAGCTTAGAAAGGCATTGATCAACTTATAGAGTCATCCCAGACAACTAGAATTTGAATTCGGAGACCATTACAAGACCTGCAATTTGGCTTGAGATTACCAGATTATTTGTAACTTTATGCCTTGAAAATAACGCAAAAGTCTTACACGAATACATCTAACGCTGGATTTCGTACGCAGCCTCAGGGGCTTCGATTTGATTTTGGAAGTGGGGGGGGGGGGCATCTGGCCTAGAACTTCTCTCCTGTCCTGGCAAGGAGACTAAATGGAGGGATTTCAGATGCAAATGGTGCCAAATTATTCAATATTTGGGGGTATACTTCATTGCCCAAAGGAATGCAGGCTCAACCAGGGGTGGTGCTCGGATTTACCGACATGGGGGCTAATCGTCCTGACTGTGGGCCAGCTACTCTAAGCCCCGACATATGCAATAGGTTGGCGAATTGATGCCGAACTCAAAACATAAGGCGCGCGGAGCGCGCCGAAAAAATTGGGTTATAGTAAAAAAGGTTTCATGTTTTTGTTTTCATAGAGAAAGTTGAAAATGTTTGGGTTATCATTAAAGAATCTGCCCTACTTAAGAGCAACCAAGAAATTTGATAGGGCGACTACATAGTCTTCGTCGGGGAGTACATTCTTTATCTTACTCATTAAGGCTCCCAGACGATGTATGTTTGCCACGATGGTGAGCTTGAAAAAGGAACCTTCCAAAAGATAGTAAAGAAGTTAGAACTTCGCAACGTTGCATTTTCGAGTTTCTCTAGAATCACGACTACAATATTTGTGGAACCTTTAAGTTTAAATTAATCCAATGTGTTTGAAATGGCGGGCCGCGTTACAGCTAGATGGAACTAAAGATGAAAGCGCGTAGCCCGCGAGATTTTTTGAAATTATAGCAAAATGTTACAGACCTTACTGCCTACAGACCTGATAAATGTGGAAATTACTTTCTGAGAACATCTATGTCTTCACCACTACTCGCCTACATGTAGTTTTTTAGACCTCACTTTTTAGTTTCAGGTCACGAAAAGTTGAGGGACTGGCAAATGTGTTAGAGTCCCCTCCTCTCAAAAAAGAGGGGGACATATCCCCCCTTCTTCCAAATCGACGCCTACAGAATAAGGTGTAGTAGTTCCCAAACTTTAAGCCAGACTCTTGAAAAAATTCATCAAACATTGGTAAAATCTAGCACATATAGGGATTGTCGCAGAGAATAAACTACATTTGTACAAGGATAATTGTGACAGTTTGAAATAGTCCAACGTTAGAACTGTGTCTTAATATGGCTTAGTCCTATATTATTCTCAGAACCTCAATCAACTTTGAATCGATACCTGCAACCATGTCATGGGAATAAGCCGAGAGATAAAGCAGAGACTGAAGAATTTCTTGCGAAAATGACGCTACTTTAGGTCGCTCAGCGTAGGCTATGTGATAATTAGGCCTAATATAAAACGTGCTATTTACTGAAATGAGGCTATATATTGGCCGTGGGGTTTGATTAAATTTTCAAGAATGTTATTCATCACGTTAAATTGAAGAATAAAATGTACTTTCCAGCATACACGTATCTGTAGACTGTGACATGGGAGGGATGATTACATGGACTATCCCCCCGAGTCAAATGTTGGGAAGGAGGATGTGTCCCCTCATCTTCCCCGGATCTACGCCCATGCATGCTGCGTGGCATTCTCATGGGCGTCAATCCTGGGGGGACAGGGGGACAAGTCCCCCCACATTTCGATGGGTGGGGGACACAATATCAAATGCCCCCCCACATTTTCGTAAAAGAGTAGTGTCGTGGCTCTATTTGACTGGCTTTCTGAGTGACATGTAGGTATATTGGGCAATTGTTAAGTGTCTCGATGCAGATTCTGAATGCAGATTTCGTCAGGGAAATCTTATTTTATGACAAAATTTCGGCGCGCTTCGCGCGCATGCGTCACGGTTTGCACTCCTTCTCATGACCATTAAAAAGGTACGGTAATTATACATGGGACTATTCTGATCACAACACTCTCGAAAACAGACATACATCTCCAAACATCTGTAGGGGCCTCGCATCAATATGGGATCATTCAATCAGTGGCGTACGCGGAGGGGAGGGCCATTCGGCCATGCCCCCCTCACTGATTCCGATTTTTTAAGTTCCTAAAAATACGTAAATTTTTTAACACAAATTTACTTCAAAGGTAGCATATTTGGCACCAAATTTTTCAAAAGTTTTCAAAGGGGAGGGAAACACCCCATTGGGCAATGCCCCCCTCACTGATGCCTATTTTTTAGTTCCTAAAAGTACGTAAATTTTTTAACACAAATTTTACTTCAAAAGGTAGCATATTTGGCACCAGTTTACATGTAAAGACACCTAATTTTTCAAAAATTTTCAAAGGGGATGGGGACACCCCATTGGGCCATGGCCCCCCTCACTGATGCCTATTTTTTAGTTCCTAAAAAAAACGTTAATATTTTAACACAAACTTTACTTCAAAAGGTAACATATGTGGCACCAGATTGCATGTAAGGACACCCAATTTTTCAAAAGATTTCAAAGGGGGAGGGGGATACCTCTCCCCCAGGCCGGCGGTCACACAACACACTGCATGCTCCCACCCCCTTGAGAGAAATCCTGGATACGCCACTGCATTCAGTCTAATTTGTAGCATGATGTGGAAGGTTGAAAGTACGTTGTTGCCGTTAAACATTTTCAAAACTATTTACCGAGCGCTTCGCCGAAGCCATTATCGGTATAGATGGTGATTGTTAATACACTTACGACTAAAAAGCATTCTGAAAACGCCCTTCCTAGCCCTTCACACCTTTGCTATACTACGATCAACTCCAAAAATATCCCAAAGATAGCACCATTCTGCATCTAAGCAACCTTAAATTAACAAAAATTTATCAAAGGGGAGGGAAGAGGGAGGGGACGCCCCCTCCCTCAGGATGACACCTTTATATAATGACAAAGGAAGGATCCCCACTGCTGTATACAAACGCAATAAAAAACGCAGGGTGCATAAAAAAGGTGCAACTTTACGCGCCGCCACTGCAGTTAGTAAAAACATCCAGCCAGCCGGAAAAATTAGAATTCACTAAATTATGGACATTTTCCAGCCGTATACGATCAGCTTCAAAAATATCCCAAAGATAGCACCGTTTTGCACCTAAGTAGCCTTAAATTAACAAAAATTTCTCAAAGGGGAGGATGACGTCCCCTTCCCTTAGACCCCTCCCCAGGACGACACATTTATGTAGTGACAAAGGAAGGATCCCCACTGCTGTATACAAAACGCAGAGCGCATAAACAAAGTGCAAATTTACACGCCTCCACTCAGTTGGAAAAAACATCCAGCCAGTCGGAATTTGGGGCCTTCACTCCCCCAAACATATCACCCTAGCAACGGGCCTGGTCGGGTCCATGATCTCCAACAATGATCCACGCTGCGAAGTGTGGTTTCAGCTATTTTGGGACATGGTGAAAATAACATCTTGAAGTAATTCCGTGGACTCCGTGTATTTCACCTGGCAGATCATCTATGATGGTCATGTTAACTTTGAAATGATAATTCTTATTAGAATAGGGCGTTAGTCATCATAAGTGGGGGGGGGGGGAGGAAAGGGCCTATAGGAAGACACCCCCTCTTCAAAACCAAAGGGATTGGTTTGTGCTAAGTCATGTATGTACCCCGTCCCTCCCACATTTGAATACGGATTGACGCCCCTGGGCATTCTTACAATGAATATACTCCTCCCCAATTACGTCTATGTACATGAACAATCGGCGTCAGGGGCGGACTGACAATGAACTGGGCCCCCGGGGAAAATGGGTATGGGGCCCTCCTTCTTCCCAACCTGAATCAACTTTCCCTCACCGACACTACTTATAATGGCCACAACCTATCCCACATAGGTTACCAACTCAATACCAGCCTTCACATTAACAGAAGATCACTTTTTAAAAGAAAGTCTAATGTTTAATTAAAGTAAACAGATCATGTTATGTTTAAATACAATTATTATAATAATATGATTTACATAATACATAATACACATGTATTATACACATGGGCGGCGATCCTGGGGGGGATGGGGGGATATATCCCCCCCCCCAATATTTGAGAAATCGCCCATTGACTTTGATTTTTCACACAGTAAATTATTGGAAATCCTGGTCATATCCCCCCCAATATTGAGAACAAATCGCCGCTCTTGATTATACATGCATGTTACTAACAGTATATATATATATATATATATATATATATAAAATATATATATATATATATATATTAAAGATTCTAACAAGTAACAACTTTTAAACTTTTAATAATAGCAAGTATTTAACCACTTATTGTATTATATTTATCAAAAAAAAAAAAAAAAACATAAAAGATGCATGTGAATTTATGACTTGTATAACAACAAATGTTCTGCAAATTATCAGACAATTGTTCACCAATCAGTGTCTGTAAGGTTGGAGAAATACAGGCAGTAAAAATACTTAAATCAAGAGAAGTGCAATCAGCTCACTAAAAGACTTTGCAATTCTGTTTATGATGTTATCTTTGTCAGGTTTTAGTTTGCGAGCAATGTCTTTTTCAACTGCAATAAGCATCAGGGGTTTATGTTAGTGTTGATCTAAGTCTTGACTTTCGAACTTCAGCTTATTTCCTGTTTTCTCCAATTTGTTATTTCCCTGGATTTCCGTATTTTCCGATTTTCATTCAAATTTCCGAATGACAGTGTGGGCCCCCTATTTGTTTGGGCCCTCGGGCAGTGCCCGATTGCAAGACTGCTCAGTCCGACCCTGATCGGCGTTATTGTAAAATCCTAGCCACAAAATAATGAAAAAACGTCTGATACGATATTGATGATAAAAATAGCACTTAAGTTGAAAGAGCGCGAAGCGCCCATTTTTTTCTGATAATTTATATATATTTGCGGAAACATTAGCAGTTTGCGAACAATTTGATATGGGAAATGATTGCAATAGATCCCTTCATTCCAATTCGAAAAGACACCTCACACTCTACATTCTATAAATATGTATAGACTAGGTTCGCATTTGTGGTCATTTTTAGTTATAAGTTGTACAGTTGTAAGATGTAACCAGGTCCTGGCCTACGTTGCTCAAGTTTCATCAGTCTCATGTTTTTTTATTTCTTTCCTGACCTGCTGACGGGATTTGCCTTCCATTCCTGGTATTAGTCTAGTCAGGCTGCATTGTACTCCTAATAAATAAATATATTTTTATGTACAGGGCTTCCAAACCTGTCACTGCAGTAGTTTTGAGTCAACTGCATGATCTAACAAGGGATTTCTTCAAACTCAAGGCTTACGATCAAAGTAATTACTTCCTTTTGATATTCTCTAAAACTGTTAGTTTTCTTTGATGATATTTGGGCACGTTGTCTGTTAAACTTCTTGTAGGCCTGTTTGTGTATGTAACCAAATCTCCCTCTTCCGTGTTATCTTTCAAAGCATTTCGTTCTATTTCAGACTTGTAATTTGAATTTCCGTATCTAAAATGCATTACTAACCATTCCCTTACATTAAATTTCATTTGTTAAACTTTCTGGCCAATGCCATCAACATACGGAAATGTTGCTGTCAATGACGTTGGTCTCTACATTACATCTTATTGGGCATATAGGCTACTCGTGTGTCGTCCGCAAAATCTAATTAATTCTGACTTGATACCTATGTCCAAATCATTCATGAACATTGGAAAACATATACCAGGGCCGTAACCTGGACTAAATCTCCAGGGGACAGCTCATGCCACCCTGGAGTGGAGCTAGGATACTTGGCACCCAGGAGGGTCCTTTCTTTGTCATCCAGTGCCGCCTTGAGGGAGGAGTCTAAGAGGAGGGGTCTGAAGGGAGGACGTGACATTTATGTGAGGACGCTTAGGTGCAAATGTTTGCTGTCTTTGGCAAGTCAGTTGTAGTGATTGTATGTTTAGAAATTTTCATTATGCAGGGTCCTCAGAAAGTCAGCTGCAATTTATGTTGTAATAACAAGTCTCCCCTAGGTAAAGTAAATTTGATATAATCTTATGTGTCGCAGAAAGGAGCGGTCGGTTGCAGGTTTGACACCACTTACCTATCATGCTACGAGCCTACCGCGAAGGGTATCACCTTGAAGGCTTTCTAAGATAGGCTACCTCCTAGATCGCCGGAGATAACCCTTCCCACTCGTGTAAAGTGTCTATAATGATCACTCCGTGAGCATTTGAAACTTCGCTTAAAAGTCAATATAATGGACGAATTTTTTGTAAATGTCATTATAGCGAACAGGTAAAGGCACTTTAAAAAGCTGAAAAGACGCCAGTAATATATTTGAGTCTGCTAAGGGGTAAGGGGGGTCAACCTTCTGACCATATGGAAGCTTCTTCACTGATTGGGTAGTTTTGTGAGGCAGAACCGTTCGTATTAACCTTTTAGTGACTGCAACATTTTGTACTAGGGTTTGTGCTATCGTTCTAGTTATTATTATTTTGTTTGTTTACCAGTTGTTACAGTCATCTTTTTTCGTGTATTTAAGCTGAACGGACGTTACTTCAAAGAGTTATTGTGTACTGCAGAAATTAAAGTAAGGGAGAAGGCTAATAGTGTTTCTGCGACTGTTTAACCAGTGACACTAGTAAGAACCTTTCGGATGTACTGCAAAATGCTAAGTGATTTGTGTGTCTTCATACGTACATTGTACACTCAACTCTGAAATGTAACGTGGTTTTATCAGTTTTCGGAAAAAGGAAGGAGTAATTTCAAAACAGAATTATTGTGCCTTAAGAGTTCTATACTTCTATACTCTCTCGTGCAGTTCCTCTGCTAATAACTGTGTCGAAAGCAGCGACATGTCGCAAACCTCCATTACTACCTGTTAGCCTTCTATTTCAAAGTCTTGAACAGACGACACTGTTGGAAAAGTAGTAAATTAGCCAGTAATTTACTTTCTAAGTGACAATTCCTGAACTTTCTGTTAATCCACTGTTATATTTTCAGCTATTTGAACACTCGAATACAATACACGATATAACCACGTTAAGAGATTTACGTCTCTTTTACATACAGTGCCAATAGGCCTATGTATATATATATATATATATATATATATATATATATATATATATATATATATATATGTCGTCGACGTAAAATTTGTATTGCGCGCCGGTGCTTTCTTGCCGTACAACAGCTGTAGTCAGCGACGGATTTAAGGAAAAGGGCCCTGCCAGCAGCTTGAGGCAGGGGCCCTTTACCTCTCCTGTAAGAAGTTTTGGGGAACTGAGGCAGTCAAGCGTCTGAGAGGGGGAGGGGCTGGCATGTGGGTGTCCTCCCTCCCAGCTCCAAGAAATTTTCTGTTTTTATGCCCGAAAATCAAGTTTTTGAAGCTCGTTATCATTTATTTATTGATTTATTTATGAAAGGTTTATTGAGGAATTGGCACTGAGGCCCGAAATGTGGTACGGTATTTATATTAAAAGATATCATATACATGTAACAAAAAGTCACAAAATTAAAAGTGCAAAACAATTAACTGCTTTAGGGGATTAGAAAACTTTGACATAGAATTTTTTTAAATTCGAAAATTTCAAATTAAAGCCAAATTTTCGGCGTTTTGGTCTGTTGACCCCCCCCCCCGCGCCATCAGAGTTTGTATAAATGGAGACATCCTGTTTCCAACAAAAGGAGCTATAAACCATGAGGGGATGTGGGGGTCTGGGTTTACCTAACTCGAGATATAATTTTTTGAATTCTCATGGCTAATACTGTGAGTGTGAGACAGAGTTCCGCCCAATAATTCGGTTGAGGGGCTGAATATTTATAATATTTGGCAAAATCGCAATAATTGCTCATATTTGTGTAAATATTAGACTTTTCGATGAGTAAAAGTGGTGAAAAACAATTTTTCCTGCCACTTTGCGCGCACATTACCAGGGTTTATGTTCGGTGATCAGTAGGGCAGTCCTAGACTCACATGTATACATTCTCTCTGTTGGTCGGGAATTTAAAAGCTTTGTTCACTCTTCCCGTACAGTTGGTCAACTGCAGCGATATTTGCTAAAATTGGTATATGTGAAACATAGTCCCCTTCAATAATTTGCTTGTAGGGAAGACGGAGTACCTTCAAAGTTTTGGCAAATCTGCCCTATTTGCGTTAAGGTTTAGGCCATAAGGCATGATCCTAGTGTTTCGATTGAGGGGAACAGAATCCTTTTCGTATAATTGGAATGTGTCCATGCAGCCCTGAGAGTTGCCCAGGGCTCTAAAAATAATCTTATCTAACATAATCTGAAAAATGAAACAACTCGGTTGATTTTTAGCTAAATCTAGTGAAATATTTGACAAGATTTCTGTTAGTGCTCCTCCTGATAAAATTATTTTCAACGTTTCGTTTTAGATGAATGTTTCTCAGGAAAATAGCGACATACTTATTTCAACTATTGCGTGGATATTGTGACATTAATTTTTGTTTTGCCTTTTCATATCCTCGTTTTTCCAATCCCTCTCTTATTGATACAGCAAACAGAATGACAGCATATCCACAGTGAGATCCCGAAGAGAGACCTAACTTTTGTCGTCCATCTCCATATTCCCCAACCCAAACAGATTCTGGATAACTTTCAGCCTACTCCTACCGCCACTTGTTCATGCCTACAGGAGCAATACTGGGAAAAACGAAGGGAATTAATGTTTCAAAAGTAAACTAATTGAAGGTCCGTGGAGCCTTCTTTTCATTAATTCCCTTCATTCAACTCACTTTGTTCTCTACAGTAGCAGTGTACGTAGTGACCAGCTTTTAGTCTGATATCTTTTCAAAGCAGATGGAAGGCTATTTTTTTCATGTACGTTACACCAACTGAACTACATTCGAATGTCCACAAGTGTTTTTAGTACGGGTCTCTGGGGTCTTCACCCTAACCGGACATGGATTAGTGGATCACATCACGAGCGTATACTACTTACCTAGGATCTCGCCTTGCCATCCTCAAAAATGGCAAACCTTGAGAAAACCTGGCAATCACATCTCAAACCAGGAAATTTTAAACAAGTCTCACTGATACGTTTTTATGAAAAAAGTCTTTTCTAAACTATAGGAATATTATAGACTTTTTGTTCACCCTCTTAAGATGCTATCCACAAAACTGACTGTTTGAAAAAAATTAGTCACTTTTCTGACAAGGATACATCAGCGATTCAATAATAACTTATTACAAACGATGGAAATCACTGATCTTGTCTAAACATATGGAGGTAATACGTGGACAGGTAGTAGCTCCATGGTCTAAATAAGGAAACTTATCTGGCGTTGCCTCAAAGTACAAGTGATTTTCACCGGCGTATGATCTGGCATTTTCACCATGAGGCGATGCCAGAAACCGTGAGACTCAGAGTGAAACCGTGAGAGTTGGAAAGTCTGGATCTCGTAATCTCGCCCATTGTTGTACTTACGTACATACATTTTCTTCAACATGCCAATTTTCTGCGCGCTTCTCGCTAACGTATATATATATATATATATATATATATATATATATATATATATATATATATATATATATATATATATATATATATATATATATATATATATATATATATATATATATATATATATATATATATATATCCCAGCCAACACACCAGATTGGGCCCCAATTGGGCCCAAATTAGGCTGCCCAGTTGGGCCCCAACAAGTTTTGTCAGCCAGCCCCAATGTGGACCCAATTGGGCTGACCAACTAGGGCCAGAGTGGGCCATGATCGGGCCCAGATAAGGCTTTCCAAATTGAGCCAGTGTGGGCCCTAATTAGGCCCCAATTGGGCTAACCGATCAAAACCAGTTGGGCCCCCAACTGGGCTAGCCCATCTGGGCTGTATTCGGGCCCAACTGGGCCCCTGCTGGACTACATGCTGGGCTTATGCTGGGGCAAATCCGTGTTTGTCAGGTGTTCCCAGGTGGGACTCAACTGGGCTAGCCCAGCTCGGCTGGTTGGGCCCCATCTTGGCTACCCCAGCTGAGGTCGGTCCCACTTGGGGGTCCAGCTGGGTTAGCAATGGAAAATGTGAGGTAACTTTCCTTCTACAGTACAGGCCTTAAAAGCTACTGGCATTGCTAATGCCAGCCACTTTCAAAGGTAGTAGGATATTACTGGAATGTTCATATTTAGTTAAATAGTTTGGTTTGGCTATTATATATATTCAGTGACACTTGTTTGTTATTATTAAAGATTAAGAATGCAATTTTCTTCATGACATTTCAATTTCTCCTTCTTTGTGTTGTATTGTAAAATTGAGAAACATGATTTTCTGCAAGAATTCACCATTGCCAGCTTCACTTTATTTCAATTAGACCTGCATTAAGTGATAAACACAAATTTTCTTTGAAAAATTTGGAATGCTCCATTAAGATGAAAGGTATATAAACCTGGTGTTCCAATAATATCACATTATTTTAAACAGATACTTTTCTCAAATTGTCTTTGCCAAAAATTCCCACATGTTTAGCAAAGAAAAAAAAAAGATTTATGATAAAATTCCTAGGGCATACATTTTCTGAAGCAAAAAGACGTAATCACCTTAATGAAATTATATTTTGAAAATTTTCCTAATTGGGCCCATCTGGGCCCAGCTAGGCCCCAGCTGGGCCAAACATATTGGGCTAGTCCAGCTTTAGCCAGGCTAGAGCCCATTTAAACAAAATAAACTTTGAAGGTGAACTTAATTTTAAATACGCATGCCTACCTTTAACCTAAAAGCGCCAATGCTACAAAAAGTTAACAATAGGAACTTTAGAAGAGAGAAATACCATTCATACATGAATGTGTTTCCCCAGCTGGGTCCCAACCGGTTCCTGTTTGGGCTCCTCTGGTTTGGGAAACCCATCAATATCCCAGCTCTAGCCCAATTACAAAACTTGGATTATTTTGTCTTGCTATTTTATTTTCAAGAAAACTTTCAACGTTAAGTTCATTGTCTGAAACAGCAAAAAAATTTCAGTTGAGGGCATTTAATTCCAAACGTGCCCAGGTGGGCAACAACTGGGCTATTGCCGGGCTCCAAAATGTGGGTAAGCCCAGCAGAAAACCCAGCTAAAACCCGGAAAAAACTGAAAACAATTTCGAACAAAAGATTACAGAAATAACGAAAAAATGTTTTTCCACATTCCTATCGTGCTATTAGCAAGTCTGGCTTGTTCAAAACACTAATATCCCAATAACATCCGTCAGCCCACCTAAGCCCAGCTTTCCCATCTAAAACCCAGCTGGGGCCCAGCTGGGCATGTTGGCTGGGAATATGCTTAGTCCCATTGGCCAGTGGTTACGTAATATAGGTATTTAAGGAGATGATTTATGTAGGTCAAGGTCGGTGCGTGTCGCAGGGAGCGTGGCTCTCAAGTCTGGGTCGATACATGTACAATAATGTGCTATTGTTCGGTATATTGTGCTGTTTCCAGTGGAAGGAAAACAAGCAGAGTATACTGAGGATGACCAAAAAATGTGTTGAACAACAAACACCCAGGAAAAACCACTTCTGGTTTGGTTCCTATCTGAAGGTAATCATTCATGAACCATAGATTAGAACTTTTACATCAAAGAATGTTAAAAAACAATAAAGCAGGATTGGGGACGAACAGGGCCCCAGTTAGGGCCCAAATACTGAAAAGCCCAAGTAAAGCCCGATCATAAACCGCACTCATTCAGTTTTTATTTTACGTTGAGAACGGCGTGCGTTGGTAAATATAATTTCAACGGATGAAAGAGGTGTCTTGCAACTTGTTTAAAACAAATTTTGAAGCTAGCCCTGATTGGTCCCGGTTTGGCCCTCAGTAGGACCCAAACTGATAACTTATCTCAGACCCACCTAAGCCCAAGAAAAAAATCTATTTATTCCTTTTGTTTAAAAGCTAATTAACTTCATACAATAAAGAAGAAACAATTTTCATTTCAATACAATGTTTCACGACTGAGTTTAAACACTTTTTTTATTTGAGCCCAATTGGGCCCCGATGAGGGCCCTAAACTCAAGCTCACCTAAGCCCAAGAAAAAAATGTATTTATTCCTTTTGTTTAAAAGCCAATAAACTTCATAAAATAAAAAAGAAACAATTTTTATTTCAATACAATGTTTCACGACTGAGTTTCACACTTTTTTTTTTATTTGAGCCCAATTGGGCCCCGATGAGGGCCCTAAACTCCAGCCCAACTAAGCCCAAGAAAAAAAAATGTATTTATTCCTTTTGTTGAATAGCTAATTAACTTCATAAAATAAAAGAGAAGCAATTTTCATTTCAATACAATGTTTCACAACTGAGTTTAAACCCTATTTTTTATTTGAGCCCAATTGGGCCCTGATGAGGGCCCTAATAAAAGTCCACCGTTAACCCAAGCCCACTTAAGCCCAAGCAGCCCAGGTAAAACCCAGTTGGGCCCCAATTGGGCTTGTTTGCTGGGATATATATATATATATATATATATATATATATATATATATATATATAGCCTTAAATGACATTGTAAGGAACTTTCTGTTTCTTATCCTCTCTGTTAACCACTCAAATCATAGAACAGTAGTAAGAGACAGCTTCCTACTCAGAACAAGCGGCTGCTGGATATAGGCCTAAAACTGCATGTAGGCCTATAACAAAGTGTGGCTGTTACTGACTTCTGAACGCACATCCAATGCTATTTGCGACTGCAGGAAATTGGAAGATTTGTGCCTTTTCAGAGCCTCTAAAGACCACATTTTGTTACCAGCATTACATAAACATGTTTAATACATTTCCTTCGACATTTTCGTATGCACATAGGTCTATGTATAGCGCTACGTTTACGCATGCATATTCGTATGCATATATACATGTAGGTATATATACATATACATTTACGTATATGTACACACATACATACTTATAGATCATTTTGAGGTTTCCGACCAGCATTCCCCAATGTCCAGCACACAAATCGCCGCCCTTGTTTGGGCCCACAAAGGGCTGACAAACGCTTGTAGACTGGAGAGTCGATGCACACAAAAAGTGGACTCAATTTTCCAAAACTTTGGGGCCCTGTCAGCAGCTGCTGACCACTGCTGACTGTTAAATCCGCCGGTGATATGAGTGGCTTCAGTACGAGTGTAGTAAGTACGTCTCTCTGGTGTTTTTATCCTCTACCTCAGTTTCTTTGCTGGTATATCTAACAAATTCCTTGTATTACACACCATGCATTATACAGACTTTTCGTGTAAGCCTACAAGAGTATACGGGGGGAGGAAAGAATTTGGTGGTCAAGAAAGAAACTACTGTGGTTAAAGGGAGAATGCAGTCACCCCAATAAATAATTGTATAGTAGACTATCCTATTTCCTGAATGGCTCTTGAGAATCATGTGACAGTATTTTTCTCACTCAATTGTAAAATTTACAAGGAGCAACTGCTTGGTTTACCTTGAATATGCAATATTTATGTCCTATAATATTATGAAAGATACTTGGAAGAGAAATAAGAAGAAATTTGTGACATTTAGCTATTGTTTCAAAATAACGTAAGTTTGGGGCGACTGCTTTTGACCTTTCACTAGAAAAGAAACAACAGACACACAGAGTTCCATAGGTGAAACATGTAAGATTTCATTATTCGGTAGAAAATGTTACCGTTAAAAATTTGATAATGAAATGTTGAATGTTTTTGCGAAGTTGACCAATGTAACAGTGGTCACAATAGGTAGGCTAGAGATATACGACTAAAAAATATTTCCTTTCCTCTTTCGACTGAGACCTTCATTGCTCTGCTGACCTAATCTGGAAGAAACGTAACGCATTTTTATGATGATAACGGAGGTAGTTCTTGGCGCTTGCTTGCAACTTTGATATTACATACTGGTAGTGCTGCTCTGCGACTTTTATTGTCACCGTCTGTATGACGCCGTGTAATTTCACGGTCAGCTGTTTAAAAAGTTGTGGAGGTACTTATTTATCTTTTGAGAATCAAACAGTGTCCAGCTTGCGGATCATACAAAGCAAACAAAGGTCGTATATATATATATATATATATATATATTTATTTACAGAAACTGACGAATAAAACACGGTACGAGGACTGTTACGAAACTTCATAATGCAGAAAGTTTAATATGGGGGGGGGGTGGGGGGGGGGGGGGGTGGGGGGGGGGGGGGGTGGGGGGGGGGGGGGGTGGGGGGAATGAATTTCACTCTTCGACGATTGCCTACAGTGATCACTCTCTGTCTCGAGTGGAATTCCACTCAATCCGGAGTGGTAATTCACTCATTTGGAGTGAGTTACCACTCTCAGCAGAGTGAATTTTTCACTCGAAGAAAGAGTGGTCACTGTAGGCAATCGTGGAAGAGTGAAAATCATCTTTTATATTTAGAGAGTAAAAAAATAATTATGTCATTATTTTACATAATTACATGCCAGATTAAACGGTCTCGTCGAATGTAGGCTACATATGGCCTGCGGACCGGGTGTTCTCCACCCATAGTAAACTTGGTAATTGTAAATTTTATTTAAATGCGATAAGGTGTTAAAACGTTAAGAACCGGAACAGCAAAATTATATGAGCACATGTTGGCAAAGGGATTTCTTACAAAAAAGGATTAACCTTGAAGCTCTTTCATCATAGATTTCATCAAACAGAGCCAGGTGGTAATTAAATGGTGAAGTTGTAAGCTTAGATAGCAGGTGTGCAGCACATTTTAGATTGCAGTCCAAAGGGAGGGGTCCAAGGGAAGGGGAGACCCCTGATCCTTGAAAGAGCTTTTAGAATATTTGAGGGTCCTTAGATGCAGTTTTAATGGTACACTTTTGCATTTTGAAGAACATTTATTAAGTTTGACAATTTATTGTAAAACTTTGATAAATTTCACAAACTGGACAAGGGGTTTTCATCTTCGAAAGATGGGGTCGCAAGCAAACTCTAGCCCCGACATTTTTAACTGAGGGTAGCCCCGCCCCCTTCCTACGTATATTGCTGACGGATGTTTGTTAGCTGTAGCAAATGCACACTTATACCATAAATAGCAAATAGAGTAACAATATGAGCTGAAAAATTTAAAGTTTGGAATTTTGAATAATTAATGTTTTGTACATCTAATTTAAAGGGAAAATTGTGAATGTATTGGAAAAGCATCATGTTGGCGTGTTGCAGGCAATGTACATTACGGTACCAAATCTTGAGAATGCAGGGGCGCACATAGGGGTGTTGGCCACCCATCTTAAAGAGTGGGGAAGTCGCCCCCGCTGCTCCCTTGCCCTACGCCAATATGATGTAAAAATAAGAACTGTTAAAATGTTCCGCAGTCCTTTCCACTTATACCCTTTCTCTTCCACTCCTTTCCCTCGAAAGTTGTCCGTATGCTTTCACGTGTAAAGCTAGTAAATAGGCGACTTTTGTTCATTACTTGATTTTGTCATGTGAAGGTCAGCGGAATTTTTTTATTCTGGTGTCCCCATTTTATAGCAACCCAGAGTTATCGAAGGCGCCTACCCAACCAATGATCATAAAGCGTACCCCAAGACCCGTCCCCACTGGAGCCATCGAAGCATTCCCACCCCTTCCCTATTTGTAGAGATCTTGTACAAGACGCATTCTATACGTCACCAGACAGTCTGTTGGAGAAACTACCCAGGTTTGTGAAGAAGTAAGCAAACTTTACCCAACATGGGCACTTTTTGACCAACCTGAGTAGTGTCTGTATCCAACTGATTGTCAGATGACATAAACGCCCAGCGGCAGAGGCGGCACCAAGGTGTGTGTGTGTGTGGGGGGGGGGGGGGGAATGGGCCATTTTCCCCAGTCAGAAGCGTTGCTTCCCCCATCCCCCCAGATGCCCCCACTCAACTCCTGAAGAAAAGTGGCCTGACGGGAGGAATAGTCTTCAATACATTAAAATTATTTGGAATCTTTGCATTGGACGATGTATTAAAAACCAAAATAAACCTATCCGGAGGCTTAATTTTTTACCCAGAGATGTTAAAACCTCCAAGCGTCCTAATGCTTCACCCCTGGACCCCCACCAGGGGCTCTATACGGGCCCCTGGACCCCATCCGCTTAAAGGTATAGTGGCCTGGCGGGAAGCATAGCATAATACATTAAAACTATTTGGAATCTCTGCATTTGATGATGCATTATGAACCAAAATATACCCATCCTAAGACTTAATTTTACCCAGAGATATGCTAAGACCTGTTTTCGGGGGCTTAGCCCCTGGACCCCCCACCAGGGGCTCTGCACCGTACCCTGGACCCCACCCGCTTAATGGTATAGTGGCCTGGCCGGAAGCATAGCCTAATACATTAAAATTATTTGGAATCTTTGCACTTGATAATGCATTATGAACCAAAATATATCCATCATGAGATTCAATTTTTCACCCAGAGATATGCTAAAACCTCACAGCTTCCGGGAGCTTCGCCCCCCGGATCCCCACCGGGGCTTTGCCCCTGGACCCCACCAGGGGCCCTAGGGCGGGCCCCTAGACCCCACCCGCTAAAGCTCGCGCTACGCGCCAAATTTGTTTTGCCCCGCATTTTCTATTGCCCTCCATTTGCCCCCCTGCCCCCCCCCCCACTTTTAGAATCCTGGTGCCGCCACTGCCCAGTAGGTTTTTTGTATCTTTGCAACTGTATCGTACAAGGAAGAGGAAAAAATTATCACTATTGGCAAGGGAAAATTTGTGCTAACACGTGTAGCCCACTTCTGATAAACACATTCTGGTAGCGTGCGCTCATTACCAAACAATGTAATGAGACCCGGCAGTAGCATTGCCTTCGTAACAGGCCAAACGAGTTATTAGTAGGTCAGCCATACCCTGACGATTTGCTAAGATGTGAAGTAGTAGTGCGTTGTCTAAGTCTACGCTACAATCTACACAAAACTATACAATTTAATTCATTAATGCAGCGTCAAATATGAAAATTTATATTTTAACACACTCCACGTAAAATAGAAAGAAAAAACCCAAAATATAGGCGATAATATCACCAAGTATTAAAGGAGGTAAAACTTCGTGAAACACACAAATGAAAATCATCATGGGACTGAATCAGTAATAACTTTTAAGTTTACCCTTCTATAGTTGTCAAAGTTTCCATTTTAACATGGTATCGGGTGATTCGCTCTAGGCTACACAGTATGACAAAAGGTGGACGCCAAAATTTACCCGAGACCAAGGGCGGACCCAGCCCTTAGCTGAAGGGGGGGGGGCAGTTTGAAAAGGGGGGCGCCAACATCATGCAGGGTCCGCATACTCTTGAATTTGACCGACTACATTTCGGAGACCAACTCCCATTGCCATAGTTATATATAGCTATACGGTTCGAAATTCTGGGGACCTTTTTTTTTTCTTTTTTTTTTTTTTTTACTTTTCGGGCAGTTTTTACTTAACTTTTAGGACGCAGGGGGCGCATTTTTCTTGTATTGAGGGGCGCTAGACTGGTCATAGGGGGGGCAGTTGTCCCTAGTTGCCCCCCCCCTGGATCCGCCCTTGCCCGAGACTCCCTCATTTGAAAACCAAGCCCTTAATTTCTTGACCACGTCCCTGGTTTACTCAAAATCCAAGGAAAGTTTATTCCATAACCTGTGAATAAATACAGGGAAAGCCCTCCCACCTAAAATCATACGATTCAAAATACCGAGCAACAATCTCTATCGTTAGTGAAGAGGGAGGAGACTTTGGAAGTCTCCTCGTAATATCAGCCGACAATGTTTTATTGACGTCATATCATATGACTTTTTAAGTAATAAATGAGTTTCAATATTTTCCTTACGCTGACTGAGTTTTCCTGCCGCAAAGAGATCCATTGGATCCAAGACATGAGAAATTCCGTAGTTTCCAGGATTCGGACAAAGTTGATCGATCCTTCATGCAGTCCATATTGTTTAAAACACAAAGATTTGTTGGCTAAGCTATGAATATTCTCATGCGGTCATACGGGAACGAATAACGAGTGTTGTCATGTATCTGAAGTGAGTTAAGTTGGCGGGAGGAAAAACTTCCATCCAATCAAAGGTAGTATCGATTATGATTTCACTCTGTTTTCACTTCAACGCGTTCGACTTCTATAAACCTTATGCATATGATGTCACAGAGCAGAAAAGTGCTCCGTCGTTTGGAGGAAAAGCGCGTATCATTTGCAGGGTTACACCAACAAACTGCAGGCAGCTAGCTGATTTGTCAACCAAACGTACACGCGCGTACTACACGTATTAGTGCACGTGTGCTTCATTGTTTCCTCCAAAAATAACATCAGTGTGACATCAAAGCATACGATCTATTCTAGCCGTCACAATAAACTCATACGCAGAAGAAAAGAATTCGAGCGCACAGCATGAACCTACGGAACTCGGCCAAATGCCTTACAAGCGCAGAGACGCGCGGTTCAGTAAAGACAATGAACTATATGCTCAGTGAGTAAAGCGCATATGACGTCATAGAATAGAAACTGCGCCCTTGGCAGAGGTAAACGTGTTGTGTTGCAACACCAACAGATGCGGACAGTATAGACCTTATGCATATGATGTCACAAAGGAGAAAGTGCGCCCTCCTTTGGAGGAAGATGGCAGAAAAGCGCATATCATTGCAAGTTATACCAATTAATGCAGACAGTTGCTTTGTCAACCATTCGTATAGAGGTTATGCACCTACGTCACGTTTCTCTATTTTTCCATCCAAGCGTACATTGTGCAACAATTGTTACTAAGGTGCTATCGTGAGCGCGAATCTTTAACACACCTACTACGTATGGCAGTTCCATCCAGTAACCCAAATTGAAACGCACTGACGTCACGTGCATAACCTCTATACGCGCGTAAGTCTACTACACGTGCAGCGAAATCCACGCCGTTCGTGCACGTGTGCTGCAGTGTTTTCACCCAAAGGTCAGTGTGATGTCAATGCATAAGGTCTATTGTTTTTCGTACCGGTTGGATAAGCTTCTAAGTCTACGTGCGCGTGCGGAGACTGCGTCGAGCACGTGCGGATAGTATGTGTACCAGTCATGGAGCTAGCTTCATTGTTTTTTCTCTGACATGAGCTAGGTCGCGGGACGCCAACGCATAAGTTTATGACGTCACTTAAACTAGAACAGCAATGCTGTTGTGTAGCTCACACAATTTCTCTTGTCTGTTAAAAATAGGAACTCAAAGAACCAGATTTTATCATTTATTCATCAACTTCTACAAAACCTCAAGTTTGCAAAGTAAATTTAATTGCACCTACAACTCCACAAGCAAACGCTGCATAGGTTTGCACTCAATAAAAACAAACCACAGACTCAAAAAGCTGCTACTGGGGTTGAACTCAAAACAGTTACAGTATTGCAATTAACTTGACCATCTCAATTGATCCAGGAACAAAACGGGACACATCCCAACAACAGGTTAAACCATTTTCCTTTCTTGTAAGCCAAACTGACCACAGAGTTGCTTCAAATTTTGTTATCATGAATCAAGTAGCTGCTCAATGCAGGGAGTTCCCATGGGAACTCCTTGCTTAATGAACCTTGATAATACAATTAGTTATCCCAAAGCATTGTAACTGTACAGGCCACTTGATGAACAACTTAGACTGATGTGTGTGAATGGATCAAATTTCAAAACAAACCTGCACAGGCAGTTGCAAGACAGCGACTGAACACACAACCAAGTACATTGCTGAGTGCTATGAATAAACAGCTACCTGTTCAGCAGGCACAGTGAACTCAGCCCTACAAAAATTGCTTAACCAGAAAGCCAAAAGGCTTAGTGATTCCTTGCCGAAAGGGGGTGCTTTGTTACACTGAGGTTCATCCATCAAATTTATACTTCTCTTCTACATCATTTTTTATGATGTGGTCACAATTTGACCCCTGCTCACATCAGCTCATGTCACATGACCTTTAAACCGAAACTTGAATAACCACAAAAAAATGAAAAAAAAAAATAAATAAATAAAACGTATGAGAAGGGATTTATCTGTGCTTCCTCCCTTGTAATGACATGTTTACAGAGTTTCAGTTTTTGACCTCTGGTGACCTCAAATGGCTTGTGACCTACACAAAAAAACAATAGGGTTTTTCCGCGCACCATAACACATCCACATACTTAGTATGAAATCTATCCAAGCTTCCAACCTTGAGATACTGTGTAAACAAGGTTTTCAGACTTTGACCCCTGGTGACCCCAAATGACCTTTGACCTCCACCAAAAACTATACGCTTCTTCCTCGCACCATAACGCATCCACATACTTAATATGAAATCAATCCAAGCTTCCTACCTTGCGATATGGTATAAAAAAGGTTTTCAGAGTTTGACCCCTGGTGATCCCAGACGACCTTTGACCTCCACCAAAAATAACAGAAATCTTCCTCTCACCATACCAAATCCACATACCAAGCATGAAATCTATCCAAGCGTCCTACCTTGAAATATCATGTAAACAAGGTTTTCAGACTTTGACCCCCGGTGACCCCAGATGACCTTAGACCTCCACCAAAAACAATAGGGTTCTTCCTCTTACCATAACACATCTACATAGCACGCATGAAATCTATCCAAGCTTTCTAACTTGAGATATCGTGTGAACAAGGTTTTCAGATTTTGACCCCCGGTGACCCCAGATGACCTTTGACCTCCACCAAAAACAATAGGGTTCTTCCTCTCACCACAACGTATCTACATACCAAGCATGAAATCTATCCAAGCTTTCTAACTTGAGATATCGTGTAAACAAGGTTTTCAGATTTTGACCCCCGGTGACCCCAGATGACCTTTGACTTCCACCAAAAATGATAGGGTTCTTCCTCTCACCACAACGCATCTACATACCAAGCATGAAATCTATCCAAGCTTTCTAACTTGAGATATCGTGTAAATAAGGTTTTCAGATTTTGACCCCCGGTGACCCCAGATGACCTTTGACCTCCACCAAAAACAATAGGGTTCTTCCTCTCACCACAACGCATCTACATACCAAGCATGAAATCTATCCAAGCTTTCTAACTTGAGATATCGTGTAAACAAGGTTTTCAGATTTTGACCCCCGGTGACCCCAGATGACCTTTGACCTCCACCAAAAACAATAGGGTTCTTCCTCTCACCACAACGCATCTACATACCAAGCAACAAATCTATCCAAGCTTTCTAACTTGAGATATCGTGTAAACAAGGTTTTCAGATTTTGACCCCGGTGACCCCAGATGACCTTTGACCTCCACCAAAAACAATAGGGTTCTTCCTCTCACCACAACGCATGTACATACCAAGCATGAAATCTATCCAAGCTTTCTAACTTGAGATATCGTGTAAACAAGGTTTTCAGATTTTGACCCCGGTGACCCCAGATGACCTTTGACCTCCACCAAAAACAATAGGGTTCTTCCTCTCACCACAACGCATCTACATACGAAGCATGAAATCTATCCAAGCTTTCTAACTTGAGATATTGTGTAAACAAGGTTTTCAGATTTTGACCCCCAGTGACCCCAGATGACCTTTGACCTCCACCAAAAACAATAGGGTTCTTCCTCTCACCACAACGCATCTACATACCAAGCATGAAATCTATCCAAGCTTTCTAACTTGAGATATTGTGTAAACAAGGTTTTCAGATTTTGACCCCCAGTGACCCCAGATGACCTTTGACCTCCACCAAAAACAATAGAGTTCTTCCTCTCAATATGGGCCATCTATGTACCAAGTTTGAGAACTGTCCAACTTTCCCTTCTTGAGATATCGTGTAAACAAGCTAAGCCGTCACATACGCACACACACGCACACGCACCCACACACACACACACACACGACATCACCATCGCATAGATTCCTTGCCTGCCTTCGGCAAGGAATCAAAAACCAAATTTAACTTTTGTATATCAAAATGCAAATTGGCAAGTTTTAATGCTCTATCGACAAACAATCATGTACCAAAATTTCAACTCAAAATCTCCACACATCAAAAGGCTGAAAACTTTTGTTGAAAAGTTGACGACATCTGCCCCATTTTATAACCTCACACATGTACTGTGTACAATGTGTGAGCTAAAAATCTGTAGCATACGGTATGACATCACAAAACAAAAAGCGCCCACGGTAATTAGCGTATAGAATTATAACTTACAACAAATGCAGGCTGAACTTATTAATTTTTTCTACCTGTCGGATACGCATCTACGTTGTGCGTACAGTATGTGTACCAAAATCATGTAGCTTTTAAGCTAGCTTCATTGTTTATCTTCCACTGGACCTCATACATATGATGTCATAAAAACCGAAGTGAGCATGCTCAGGGGACACGCGTGTTCACCTTTGTTCACCAAGTACTGCCAGTGGAGTAACTAGCGGGGTGTGGGGTGCTATATCTCCCCCCACAGAAATTTTTAAGGTGTCGTCTGCTGGAAAAGTTTTGGTCCATCGGGACAATCGTCACTTTCTTAGTAATTCATTTTCTTTGTCACAAAAAAAAAAAAAAATCATTCGAGTCCACAAAATGTCGGGAAATTTTATGATCACAATATTTGACTTAAAGTAGATTAGTGTCGAGTTGAAATATTGCTTTGGATATACTTAACCAGAGACCTAACCCCTCACAAATAAAGTATTCGGGAAGATTGAAGAACCATACTGCATAATTGCCTGCCATGAAATAGACACCACGTCTGACACCGTGAAGTAAAAGCTTTTTGGAATGTGATAATAACAAGAAACAACAACAACAATAGTAATAACCAGAATGCAAAAATACACTGAGATTCCCATAATATGTTTCAGTCCAAATAATGCATGATGTCCCATTTCTTTAATTCAGTAACTGGTCAAATGCTACCTTAACTTGTTTGAAAAATACAGCTTTGTGTTTACATTTGATCTTGCGAGTGCTTGGCAAATTTTGTGTTTTGACCTTTGGTGACCCCAGATAACGATTTTGGGAATTTTGGGGAAATTTTCCTTTTGATTCTGGTGACCACAGATGACGATTTGTCTCACCATAATGCATCTACATACTAAGTATGAAATTTTGCCAAGCTTCCTACCACCAGATGTTGTGTTAACAAGGTTTTCAGAGTTTGACCCCCAGTGATCCCAGATGACCTTTGAACCCCACCAAAAAGAACAGGGTTCTTTGTCTCACCATAATGCATCTACAAACTAAGTATGAAATTTATTGAAGCTTCCTATCTTGAAATAGCATGTTAACAAGGTTTTCAGCGTTTGCCCCCGTGACCCCAGATGACCTTTAGCCCCACCAAAAACAACAGGGTTCTTTGTCTAACCACAACACATCTACACACTAACTATGAAATTTATTGAAGCTTCCTACCTCAAGATATCATGTTAACAAGGTTGTCAGAGTTTGACCACTGGTGACCCCAAATGACCTTTGACCTCTAGCAAAAACAATAGAATTCTTCCTCTTACTGTAAGGCATCTACATACTATGTATGAAATTTATTAAAGCTTCCTACCTTGAGATATCGTGATAACAAGGTTTTCAGAGTTTGACCCATGGTGATCCCAGATGACCTCTGAACCCCACCAAAAACAATAGGATTCTTCCTCTCAATATGAGACATCCATATACCAACTATGAGATCTTTCTAATTTCCCTTCTTGAGAAATTGCGTTAACAAGCAAGTGTCACAAACACGCACACACGTATACATACACACACATACTAACATACACACGTCATCATGACTGCATAGGTTTCTCTTTCATCGAAACCAACAATAAATGACTTAAGATAGCGCCGCAATTACACAATATGTTTGGCAGCGCTTTTACACCGGATAATCTTTACAAAGCAAGTAAGATTTAAGCTTAAATTTAAACGATCGAATACACTGTGAGAATGTCTGATATGAGAAATAGCTAGCCAGTGCACATCTTGTAATAAAGGGTTACATGTTGGTGTTTAATTGCACCAGTAATCAACCTGGCCGCCATATTCTGGACACATTAAAGGCGGACAAACAGATTAGGAAATACTGTGGAATAAAGGATTATCCAAGTCCAACCTATGAAACCACATTGTGACTGTGCAAGAAGGGGTGGAGTTGGTCAATACAGTGCCTACTAACAGGATGGCATATCCTCAGAGGCCCCCTCGCGATATTGTGCCACTGTTTGAGGGTAAAGTCAAAAACTTGCAGAAGACATGAAAGTGAGTAATATATTTTAAACTCCCACAGGAGATAAATTAACAAGGCCACAGCCAAGTTAAATTTGATTTTGTCCTCCTTTCCACAAGCTATTATCCCATTGACAGATGCTAAGTGATGGATCCATGCAAGTACGTGCCCTAATGAGTTTCGCCATTAAAATGTGAGCAGCTGGCAATGGAAATATTGCCATGTAATATGTATTCTACTGACAGAGTTATTACAGCCTGAGAGTTTTTACTTAATCTCCTGTTTCTGTAAGTAGGTTCTCAGGCATAGGCAAGATAAATCAATTTGAGGGCGGCTGATTTCTGTCATGATAGAACACGTAATCGTGTCCACCCATCTATGCAACGAAAACTGTGCTGTATAAGCAAACTCTCATAATAAGCTGTTGGAAACTTGTTATGAGTGGGAACTGCTTTTGCTTACTTCATGAATCCAATGGCACATCTATGAGAAAGAAAACGAAAATCAGCGTATCAAGCAAACTAAATATTTGGGGGTTGTACTGAAAAAAACTGTTTTATTGTGAGCGAAACTTAGTAATCCATCGTTGCAACTGATGGCCTTTAGGGATGAAAAATGCTACCCTTTATGGAACCCAAGAAATTGAAAAAGCACCTGTGTTCCCACACAGGGTACGTCCCATGTGTCACTGCCCTGAAAAATTCCGCAACCAAAAGCAAATCTTGGCTGCATGTTAGTCAAACTCTAATTAAAAACTACAACATTTGACCACATTTCTGCATAGAACATGAGCAGGTCCCCAGTATCGTGAAACATTTGATACCCAAATCTTCCTATAATGTAGCTTGTAGAAAACCTGAAATAAAACACAAATATTCATTGCTATTCAGCATAAAATGTGTGAGATGCCAGTCTGACAAAATAATAGAAAATTTGGCATCCTCTTCTAATAAGCGATATCTTTGTTTTGATGGTAATAACCAAAATGAAAACAATATTTACACCTCCCAACAAACTCCCATTTTTCATGATTGGGTGAACTACTCAATAGTGGTGGGCTGTAGCAAACCTGTCCCCCTCTGTGCAACCCATCCTGTACAGTATATAGATATAACACTATGCTAGACTTTGTACGCAAGACTTGTAAACAATGAAAACAGGAAAACTATGCTTTTCGGAAGGCTGGCCTCAAGACCTCCAACCCTGTAACTCATTAGACAAAAAGCAAACATTATGATTTAGAGTGTTGTACAGTGAAAGCATGTCTAAATTATTATTGGCCAGCTACTTTCAGTTTTGTGTGTAATGTTGACATTTTTGAGCAGACAACTGTTACCTGCATAAGAACCTCCAATGGGGTATAAAGCAGACTTGTTGTGTGAGTACATTGTCATGAGTACGAGTACAAAGTTTTGCATGAGCCTCAATGTATAATATCCAAAATCTGTGAGTACGAGTACAAATCCATTCTCTGGAGTACAAGTACAGACAATTGTGCAAAACTGTGAGTATGAGTATGTACTCACTACAAGTCTGGTATACAGTAACAGCATCAAGCCTGTCCTTTAAAAGAATGTTAAACAGACAGAAGATAACATGAAATATCTTGAAAGTTCCTCTTTCCATGTTTAATACAGACTAGCATAATTAGCTAATGTTTATTCATGATAAAGTTGTAAAGCAGAAATCTGTAAGTAGCAAATGGTCAAAAGAATTTAATGGTAACTATAGCTATTTTCATGTTTTTATATAAGATAACAAGGTATGACCATAACTGTTTAAGTTGGAACTTTGTTTCACATGCTCAGGAATAGAATTGCCAGTTCTTTTTTGGGGTCTTGACAACATTAGAGTTAAACAACACCAACATGAAAACAGTAGAAGGTTATATGAAGGGTGTAGCTATGAGTTTTACTGCAAGAAATTCATTGAAATGAGTACTTACATAGAAATAATGCAAAGTCTTTCAAATTCCCTCTTTATTTAACTTTCTTTAAAATTTCAGTTGGAATACAACCAATAAATCGTTTACAGCTATAACCTACTAATTAAATCATGTTTAACCAAGCAACTGATGGTGCAACCACCAAAGCCAGTTTCATGTCAGGTTACAACTTTTTTTTATATCCAAGGTAAATTTGTAACAAACTTGGCAGGGTTACCTCACATTTCAGAGTTGTAGCTCTTGAGGAATTTCAATATTGCAATAAACAAGCACAACCATCATATTTTTGGATTCCAAAAGGTTAACTCTGTGTGTTTTTTTTTTTTTGGCAAGTTTTAATAAAGTAACGGGAACAAGAACTAAAATTCTATTTGTCGCTTTTTGTATTTGATCACTCATTTTTTCTTCAGTTGACTTCTACAATTCTTTGACATTGGAGACTTGGCAAGTTAGCCATAAAGGGCATGTAGTGTATGCCTATTGCTGAATTAATACCATCATTGCAAAAATATAAAGTTGGAGTCATGACTCTGAATGCACTCACCACTCCTAAAGACTGGCCCCTGACTACAAAAATATTGGAGTCACCCAAGCCTTGTTTACTACATTTCTACATCAGTGTTTTTGTTTGATGTTTTAAAATATGTACACTGCCTGTGCACAGGGCTGACATATGCTCAACATAAAGTTTGTCTTGCAAGGCTGCAACCTATTAATCATTCAGTGTTGGCAAGAAGGTTTAATGTCATGAACTACAGTTGGTCTCCAGTAGGGTATGCAGGACTACTTATCAATACAATACTTAAGATACAAGGGACAGGATAAAGACAAAAAAGACTGATTTCAGTTCACTGACTAGGTAAGGAATAGATTGCAATACTAAAAATTCAATAATTTAAAACATCCCAAATATTACTTTAAGAATAATTGCATATAATACTGTTTCATAATGCAAAACTGTTTACAAAAATTAAATTCATTACATACATTTCTGCACTAATTTCAATTACTGACCGTTCTTCAGACAAACACATGTAAACCAATACCAATTGCTGAGATAATGCGGAAGTACTATTGCATATTACCATGGCAAAGTAGGTAAGTCAGATTCAAAAATGTTTCTTCACTTCTTTAAGCCTTGATATTAAAATAGTTAACATATTAAAACTGAATAAACTACTCCATTCCACCTGAAATCTCTTGGTCTGGTGAACATTCATACGATTAATGAGCTTTCTTTTAGAAAGGTATCAAATGAAATGTATTATATTGGCAAATATGGTACAATGCAGTGATGTTTATTCCATTTAATGACATAAACATGATTTTAAAAGTCTCTCCTTTACATCTGTTGGGACATCTACTTGCCTTTCTGAAGCCACCTCCTAATTGCCTGCAACTCTTTCTTGCGAACATCTATGACAGACTGGGGATCTTTACTGTGGCTGCCTCTGTAATTTTAAAATAAAAGCTTTGAGATATCAGGGGCAACAGAAGTCATTAAAAAGTTTGGATTTCTCTCATATTTTTCAGAAGTCACTGGTCTACCCTTCTAGGGGGTGGTCCATTTTTCAAAACACACTCTTTCTTCTGACCCCATCCCCACCCCACACCTTTTCAAAGCATACTTTTGAAAGTGTAAAACCTGGCACTTCAAAAAAGTAAGTGGCTCTTTGACTCTGTCCTCTCTCCACCCCCCTCCCCCCATGTAGTCACTGTACCCCAGTGACAATGAAAATCATGGGTAATCCCTAAAGTTATGCAAGTATGAACTACGTGTGCCAAGGCATTACGAGCATTTAATGACTCTGTCCTCTCTCCACCCCCCTCCCCCCATGTAGTCACTGTACCCCAGTGACAATGAAAATCATGGGTAATCCCTAAAGTTATGCAAGTATGAACTACGTGTGCCAAGGCATTACGAGCATTTATTGAGTGGGTACATGATCTTACTAGCCTGTGTGCTACAGTCGCTTACTGGTTAGAATTTCAGTAAATGGCATAGCCCTCACAGCATTCAAAGATGGTTCATGTTGGTTTTCTAAATTCTAGTTTTCCCACAAAACAGCTAATGATGCCACAATAAAAACTATGGCATTTCACAGCCAGTCTTCTCCCCTACATGTAACACATCATGCTCACTGCCAGCATGTAATTTGTGAAGGGGGGAAGAGTACTCATTTGGAGGGTCACAATTTTGTTGGGGAAGGGGCATTTTTCCATGGTCTACATCATAGTCATTTCTTATTGAAACTAGAGATTTCAAACAACTTTGGGGGAGCATACCCCACATTTGGAGCAAATTATCCCAGAAAGCTCACTGTAGCTACAGGCTTGACATAATTTGGATATAATCTGTGGTACAACTAACCAGATATTGTACCTACCTGAGGTCAAGGTGATGTGCAGCTTGTTCAATTAAGTAATACTCCACAGAGCCAATAGGCTTGGTAAGTCCACCCCTTTGCCATGGATCCAAGGCCCCATTGGTGAAAACAATGTTTGTCACATAATTGAGATCTAATCACAAAGAAAATGTCGACCATAGCATGTTTTTCATCTAATCTTTTCATAAATTTTGACTGACTTATGTTCATTGCTTGCCTTGTGACAGATTTTATTCATTGAAACTTTTAACATACAAATTTAAGCCAAAAAGATAACTGCATGATAGTGGACCTTTTCAAAACAACATTTTAGGATTACACGCTCTCTTAAAGAGCAAAAAAAAAAAAAAAGAGCCCCAGGGCACTATGGTTCCTTGTGTTAAAGATTATTTTGTATGAAGGGAGTGGCAAGGGAAAGCATGTGTCCTTTCAACATGATTGACGTTATTTTGACATGGTGAAGTTTACACTTTCTATACTAGATCATGATGTTGAGAAGTTGCCTTTCTTGAGTGTACGGTGATGCGGTGTTTTTTCTATGCAACAACAGTTTTGGCTAGAAGTGTGGATACAATTTCAACTTACACAATTTACTAGGCATTCTACCAGTGGTCATATCTAACATTTGGCTTCTGTCAAATTTAAGTGTGATTAGCTATTATATGAAAAACTATTTGGTAACTTCAAAGAAGATCCAAATACTTTTCTTCTAACCCATGAAATTTCCAGTGTACACATACTTTTCACTAGTGGACAAGGCTGAAGCCTCCATAGCCCTTTTACAGGTTTTACCAGCTCCCATGACCTTTCACAAAAATGTCAATAACTTCAGTTAGGAGCATCCTACGAAGGTAGTATAATTGCCTTTTTGGTAAGTCTCAACAAGGCCAATCCAGGCATCATGAAATGACTACAAAGGTCAGAAGGTCAAATCAGGTCACATGAGGTCAAAGTAGTCATCATGTGCACTTCCACCTCCTACCAATCTATCTTATCCTAAAATTATGTCACAATTTCAACAACGGACACCACGTTATGGCTACTAAAGGAATTCACTTTATTGCTTGTAGTGCAAGGCGAAGGTCAAATGAGGTCAAACAAGGTCATCAGGTGCACTTCACTTAGATGAAAACAACTTTCCATTATGCCATCCTCCTATGTCACTTGGTTATTGAGTAACTGCACCGCATACCTCACATTCCAATGCATATGACACACACTACGAACCTCTCAATTAAATGTCAATAACTCGAGTTAGGAACATCGTAGGAGGGTAGTATAATTGCCCTTTTGGTTTGTCTCAACAAGACGAATCCAGGCGTCACAAAAAGTCACAAAGGTCAAAAAAGTCAAATGAGGTCAAGTGAGATCAAAGTAGGTCATCATGTGCACTTCACTGAGACGAACACAACTTTCCATTACACCATCCCCCTAAAATGTTTTGTTGGCGAGATATCAATAAAACATTACTTTTTGACCTTTTGACCCTTTGCGATTATTTTGTTAAATGTTACAGTACATGCACCTCCTAGCAATCTATCTTATCCCAACACCATGTCACAGTTTGAAAAATGGTCACCAAGTTATAGCTACTAAGAGAAATTCACTTTATTGCCTCTGGTGATCCCTGGTGACCTTTGACCTCCACCAGAAAAGATAGGGCACATCTACTCAATATGATACACGTACACACCAAGTTTGAGAAAAATTGATCACTTGGTTTTTGAGTTATCGCATCACATACCTGAAAGTCCAATGGTGTCACATACACACACACATACACACGCCAACTTGACAACAAAGGTCCCTTTGTTACACAAGGAACCAAAACAAGACATGTCTAGACTAGTTGCGTGCTGTGTCGTTAACCGTGGTGGGGTATAGCTAGCTTGAGTTTTGAATATGATCATCTTCCAACTGTTCTTGTCAATTTTGGCTTTTTAGTCAATAAAGGGGCATTCTACTATTAGTATATTTTCAAAGTTGTTCATACACTATCAGGAAGAGTCACATTCAGTTTTCGAACATTTTCGTCACTTTTTCGTGGCAATGGAATTGAAAACTAGAGATATATGCAACAGGTGTAGCTTAACGTGTTTCAGATCAAAGATCAAGTCAATAATTCATCAATGAACCTATGTGGTATTTTGTTTTATCATACTTCAAGGGTTGACTTTAAGGTTGACTGTAGGCCATTAACAAAATAACCAAGGGATTTCGATCAAAATTTTTGGAGAGGAATTTTGTACAGATAAGATGATTCTAAGTTATTTGAACGAGGGTATACCGTGAAAGCAAAATGATTGAAGGTAATATAACTGAATTTAGTTAATTCATATATACATGAAGAAAGAGTAATGGTAACATGCATATATATACAGTGGAGGATGATATTGTAAGAGTTTGAATTATGACGCTTGTAATTCTTCTGTTTCGTCTCGGGTATACTCGACGTTGTGAATGAGGTGTCTGGGTTGGTAGGTCCGGTGGGACTTGGTCGGTGACTGGTAGTTGTTGTGAGTCGGGAGTCATAGGGAAATCGTCATCGTCGGCAATTGGGGGGTCTGTACCAATATTTACTGGTTTGAAAAATGACGAGTTTCTTCTCACAATTTGTTCTCCTCTTTTTGCAGAGGTCATAGACCCTTTTACTTTAACTACAGTGTAAGAGTTGCAATTGAAGGGGGGGGGGGGGGGGGAGGAAAACTTGTTGCATTTCTTTTCATGAATTAATACCCTGTCACCAACTTCTATTTGAGCTGGTTTTGGGTGCATCTTACTGTCAGAATATGACTTCCATTTTTCGTTTTGCATTAGCATCTGTCGCTTGCAGGGACTGGTCATGCAGTTGGGGACTGTCGATCAAACTGTACTTTGGTCCTAATGGCACGGCCAAACAGAAGCTCTGCGGGCGATTTGTTTGTGGTACTATTGGGAGTTGCCCTGTAACTCCTTAGGAAGGAATATGGCTCTTGTTTCCAGGGTTTTCCTTCAATAATAGCAGTGCGAATGGCTTTTATCCAGGGTTTTCATGAATCTTTCAGTTTCACGATTGGCTTTTGGCCATAGAGGTGTAACTTTATGATGGTGAATTCCTTGATGTGAAAATATGCCTTTGTAGCCGTAGTATTTCAGATTATGTTTGTTAAATAACACTTATCCTTGTTGATATTCAGGTTGTTTTCGCTCAAACATTTGAATACTGCCTCCAGAGATCATGGTCGCTTTGTGTTGCTCAAAAATGAGTATGTATCGTCGCTGAAATTGGTAACTCCAGGAATATCATGCAACACTTGTTGGATGATATTTTGGAAAATTTTGTCTCCATCAATGTCAATTATAGTTTTCACTAACCAAGTAACATTAACAGACTTCTACGTGTATAAAAAATCAATACTTACCAATGCATAGAACATACTGTTTTGCCAAACTCTGGCGTTAGTCAAATAGCAACTCCATGTGCATTTGAAACAATACCGTACATTCCTAATCCTCACGTACGCGTCCTCACGAGCAACATGAAAGTTATACACTAATCTAGATAAGCTCAGGTTAATGCAATCATAATTTTGACGGCGCTGTTTAAAATTAGTAACCGACTCTTCATCATACTATATATTGCAAGTGTAGTATATACCCAAGATTGTTGCTCATAATAGATACCGTACTTGAATTTCAATGAAGAAAAATCCCGAAAATACCCTCTTACAAAAGTCATATGGTCACCAACATTACCACACTGCAATGGAACAACCATCCCTACAACTTGGACTATGCCGTAGTTCGATACCACCATCCATCTAGGAGGAAATTGTGTGACCAGCCAAAATTGGTATTTCCCTGTCGACTGCATTAGTTGCGGCTGCCTGCGTGGCAGGCACCGCAACTAAAAAGGAAAAAAATACAACTTTACACTCTGAATTCAGAATCATGCTTGTATTATATAATTCATCAACAATGAAAAGAGGGTCATTAGCATGTGGAATCAATGGGACACTTACCTTCAACTATGACACCAATAACAACTAGCAAAAAAAGCATATCTGTTATACGCTACCCTCAGGACAAAAGGTACAGTATCTACCAGATGTGCAATAAACAACTATTCCAACTGCAATCTGGAAAGATGAAATCTATATCATGACCACACGCCATCAATGCCACATTAGACAATCTGTATGCCAGTCTTTTCTTAAAAAATTCAGTAAGAAGAAAAAACATACCTTGACCCCACATATTAACATTAAGCCAGTCAGTTCTTGGAGTGACACCATATTTCAGCTCACAATAAGTCTTTCTCATTTCTGGAGTCATCGGTAGGTATGGAAACATACTGCTTTCACCATCTGTACCGGATGGTAACACTACTTCAGTACAAGCCTTCCAAGACAAACATGTATGAGAGCATTTCATTTAATTACACATACCACAATTATTGCACTCTACTATTGGAGCCTGAATAAATAGTGCATTCAAGTTTTGATGACTTATGTGTAACATAAGAAATTCTTTACAATGAAAAGCCTCAAAAGTCTCCCATACAGTTTTAAATATGTAATAGACATTCACATACCAAGAATGGGATATGTAAAAGCTACATCTTTTGAAACAATCTGACATGTCCATCATTGCTGATGTTAAATATAGCTTTCACCCACACTAGCCCTTAAATTGTACGTGCATTTACTGGACATGTCATCTCATATCACTATTTTGATCAATGTATAATGCATCCACACTAGTACAGTATATCATGCTTACTATAAAGTTTCACAAACTGAAATCTGGTAATCTCAAATGGCATTTCACCTATGTACAACAGCAACACAGAATTCTTGTGTCATTATTATAAGCATAAATATCACGTGTAACACTAGTTTCTATTCTTCTCATCATGAGACATCCTCCTAAACAAAGTTTTAATATTTTGACCTCACAGAACCTTTGACCTACACAAAAAACTGTAAGGTTCACCTCGTCAATATGACACATCTACATGCTAAAAGTGAAAAAGTACACGTTTCTGTCTTGAAATACCCTGTTTTCAAAGTTTTCTGAATGTGACCTCTGGTGGTATCAGACCTTTGACCTCTACTATATGCAGTAGTAATAATATAGTTCAGTAATAATGATTCAGTTCCTGAAGGGCAATTACTTTACAATGCTATGCAACTACAAAATGTGATAGAAGCTTATGACTTGTGAATTGCAACTTCACTTCAGTGGCTAACCAACTGAACAAGTTAATTAAATTTGGTTTTTGCTCTGAAAGGTCAATTCAGACGGGAAATACCATAGATTGCACCTGAATGAAAAATCTACCTTAATTTGACATGGGATGGGATCAACCCAAAAACTGAGCTTCTCCTTCAAATGCCACAGCCTTTATTCACTCAACCACAGCAGTGCTGTAGAGTTCGTCCTATTAGTCATACAGAGCAGCTGCATGCTAAGTGTGAGAAGTATTCACATGTCCTAACTATGTTAAGATTTTCAGCATTTGACCACCTGTGACCCAGATGACCTTTGACCTCAACCAAAAGCACAAAATACATGTATTCCATATCTGAAATCTCAAAAAGTTGACAAAGTCACTTTGTAGTATTGTTGCAAAGACAAAATGTCTGCATGTGAAAAGTCTTTGAATAATCACAACCAGTTTAACAAAGAACTGCCTACCAATAGAGTCAAATCACAAGTGAAAATACTTACAGCAATTTGCATATTTTACACTCAAGCACTCCCCACATTTTTAAAACCTTGTTTTAAGCACAGAGTGAAACATTTATGTCCATTACATAGCAACAAGCTAAAACTAATATTACTTTGATTTTCACCCTCCATGTGCATAAAGATTGATAACTTCTTACATTTGATGGAAGACACATACATGTTGTTGAGTTTTGCAAAAGTAATGTCCCATTTCAGTCTCTAATTTCAATGAAAAGATTTTACATAAACATTAATAATCAAATAAACCTATATCTGGCAGGACTTCATGAAGTTAATAGTTCCTGGTTAAATGGTCTATCATGTATTCTCCACTTCTGCTGCTTCTTTTCATAAGTCCAGTTGTTTGTGAAGAATACTGTTAAGGGTATGTACTTCATGTAAGATAACCTCAAACTAATAGTAAACAGACATCTTTTAGTTTGTTCCACTTCAGGCCATTCATCCTATTTTAATACTTCCCTCCAGGTGTCAATTCACCTTTATTTGAGGCAAGAAGACATGAAATATATCCTGTTAAAACAAGCACTGCAATACCATGTAATAAAAGCTTCAGTAGTAACTCCCAATGGGTGGATTTTTATCATTGAATGGAAAAAGATGATAATCTTTTTACAAACCTGGTAATCCCATGCAATGCTACCAACACAGCCTGTTGGATCAGCACATTCCATATACTCCGCATACATATCAAAACATTTTTTATCCCCAGTTCCATTGTAAGAAATAGCTGTTGATAGAACACAAATTGCTTCTAATGTAAACCTTTCAAATAAAATTAGCCACAAATATAAACAACTCAGGCTGAAAACCAACTTTAAAAATTTCTAACACCTGCTTCTAAGGTATTAAACACTCCAAACATGTCCCAGATTCAAATACCAAGAAACAACATCCCATAGAACTATGATTGCATTTCATATTTCTCTTATTTCTTTCATTTCTCCAAACCAGATAAACTAATTTTTCAAAACAAATAATATGGATGCTTGCTGCAGTTTGAAACCAAAATCTTCATATCAGTAGTATTCCATACCATTATGGAATCACCAAATACACCATTACAGTTTGTTGTGAAAGCCACATACTCTAGGCAGTTAAGCCCGGCTGGCCAAAGATGAAACTCATCCCAACGTTTTTACAAGTCCCAATACTTTCACAACTGCTGTAGTTCTTCCCAGTAACAATGTGTATCACCTTTCATTAACAAAACACTTCCTGATTTCAGAGTTTCTTTGTTTTGTAATTCATGGAAGTATCCAGCTATTCCTGTAGTAGGGCTATGTTTACTATGGACAATGAACAGGCTGACTGAAAGTGTATCCAGCATGAAATAATAGCCTACTTTTTACAAATATGTGACCAGTAGCATTAGATATTTACTACACAATATTGAAAAGAATTCTGTTACTATAGCTTGAAGCCTGCATGAATCAAGTACAAAAAGTCAAAATGTAAAATTACCATTTGCTTCAGCTAGACCTTCCAATAAATTCTTTTTGTTCTTCAACATCAGCTCACATGAGACCTAAAGACACGAGAAGCAAATAGCAATGAAAAGGGACACATCATTAAAAGAATATATTCCTTAAAAACATAAGCACTTAAATCAAATATAACCATCCATGAGTAATGACTGAAAAGTAGTTACATGTGACCAGAGCACCATTGGTGTGGTAGCTGATACCTCAATAGGAACAACAGCACAAAGTGTGACTAAGCTTTTGTGGACCAGAATTCATATTTGTTTGCAGACCTCTAAAACAAAGTGTTTTCACTGCTGGCTATTTCAAGGGTATCTGTTGTCATCGGGGGACATTTGACATTTTCAAATTATACACTCTTGTAATTAGCTAATGACAGAAAAATTCCAGAACATCCTACATGGGGCATTACTAAAGAGCCACTATGACCAACCTGCATCAGGAGATAATGAAGCACTAAAATGGCATTTTGCCAACTTAAAAATCCTCACCTAAACTGTGATTGGCCCTTTCCCTTAAGATCCCACATGACAAACTATTCAGGATTACACTGGGTAACTTTCAACCAGAAAGCCAAAAGGCTTTGTGATTCCTTGCCGAAAGGGGGGTGCTTTGTTTCACTGAGGTTCATCCATCAAATTTATACTTCTCTACTTCATCATTTTTTATGATGTGGTCACATGCAATTTCACCCCTGCTCACATCAGCTCATGCCACATGACCTTTGAATCAAAACTTAAATAACCAAAAAAATGAAAAAAAAAAGCTTTTTGGACTTCGACCTCTGGTGACCTTGAATGACCTTTGACCTCGCAAAAAAATAGGGTTCTCCCCCTGACATGACAAATCTACATACCAACTATGAAAAGTGTTGGTCATTCCTACTTCAAAATATCACGATTACAAGGTTTTTGGACTTTGACCTCAGGTGACCTCGAATGACCTTTGACCTCTGCCAAAAGCAATAGGGTTCTCCCCCTTGACATGACAAATCTACATACCAACTATGAAAAGTGTTGGTCATTCCTACCTCGAGATATCACGATTACAAGGTTTTGGGACTTTGACCTCTAGTGACCTCGAATGACCTTTGACCTCTGTCAAAAAAAATAGGGTTCTTTCTCTCGACATGACAAATCTACACACCCAACTATGAAAAGTATGGGTCATTCCTATCTTGAGATATCGCGATTACAAGGTTTTTGGACTTTGACCTCTGGTGACCTCGAATGACCTTTGACCTCTGCCAAAAAACAATAGGGTTCTTCCTCTCACCACAACACATCTACATACCAAGCATGAAATCTATCCAAGCTTTCTAACTTGAGATATCGTGTAAACAAGGTTTTCAGATTTTGACCCCCGGTGACCTTTGACCTCCACCCAAAAACAATAGGGTTCTTCCTCTCGCCACAATGCATCTACATACCAAGCATGAAATCTATCCAAGCTTTCTAACTTGAGATATCGTGTAAACAAGGTTTTCAGATTTTGACCCCCGGTGACCCCAGATGACCTTTGACCTCCACCCGAAACAATAGGGTTCTTCCTCTCACCACAACGCATCTACATACCAAGCACGAAATCTATCCAAGCTTTCTATCTTGAGATATCATGTAAACAAGGTTTTCAGGTTTTGACCCCCGGTGACCCCAGATGACCTTTTGACCTCCACCAAAAACAATAGGGTTCTTCCTCTCACCACAACGCATCTACATACCAAGCACAACATCTATCCAAGCTTTCTAACTTGAGATATCGTGTAAACATGGTTTTCAGATTTTGACCCCCGGTGACCCCAGATGACCTTTGACCTACACCCAAAAACAATAGGGTTCTTCCTCTCACCACAACGCATCTACATACCAAGCACGACATCTATCCAAGCTTTCTAACTTGAGATATCGTGTAAACAAGGTTTTCAGATTTTGACCCCCGGTGACCCCAGATGACCTTTGACCTCCACCAAAAACAATAGGGTTCTTCCTCTCACCACAACGCATCTACATACCAAGCACGACGTCCATCCAAGCTTCCTAACTTGAGATATCATGTAAACAAGGTTTTCAGATTTTGACCCCCGGTGACCCCAGATGACCTTTGACCTCCACCCAAAAACAATAGGGTTCTTCCTCTCACCACAACGCATCTACATACCAAGCACGACATCTATCAAGCTTTCTAACTTGAGATATCGTGTAAACAAGGTTTTCAGATTTTGACCCCCGGTGACCCCAGATGACCTTTGACCTCCACCCAAAAACAATAGGGTTCTTCCTCTCACCACAATGCATCTACATACCAAGCATGAAATCTACCCAAGCTTTCTAACTTGAGATATCGTGTAAACAAGGTTTTCAGATTTTGACCCCCGATGACCCCAGATGACCTTTGACCTCCACCCGAAAACAATAGGGTTCTTCCTCTCACCACAACGCATCTACATACCATGCATGAAATCTATCCAAGCTTTGTAACTTGAGATATCGTGTAAACAAGGTTTTCAGCTTTTGACCCCTGGTGACCCCAGATGACCTTTGACCCCCACCAAAAACAATAGGGTTCTTCCTCTCACCACAATATATCTACATACCAAGCATGAAATCTATCCAAGCTTTCTAACTTGAGATATCGTGTAAACAAGGTTTTCAGATTTTGACCCCCGGTGACCCCAGATGACCTTTGACCTCCACCAAAAACAATAGGGTTCTTCCTCTCAATATGGGTCATCTATGTACCAAGTTTGAGAACTGTCCAACTTTCCCTTCTTGAGATATTGTGTAAACAAGCAAAGCCGTCACATACACACACACACACCCCCACCCATACTCACCCTCGCTTCCTTAGCGGTACGCTGGAAATGTACCGGTAAGGAATTTGCGGGATTTCCCCATGAGCCTGGCTGACCTCCAACTAACCCGGCAGACGTACGTGTCTGGAGGGCGGGCTGCTTGCCAAGGCAGGCACGTGCAGCTGCGCGAGACTTCTCATTGCAGCGACGGAATTTTTGGGCAGCTACGCCAGTTTCGAGCTCCGTGTGAGCTAGGAAAGTCGTGCGAGAGTGGAGCTCTCGCCGGCTGTACCGTGTCCTGTTTAGGACATGTTGCTGAGTGCACCCATAGCCACAGGATCGCTCACACACCGCGGGTGCACCCATACTCACCCTCGCTTCCTTAGCGGTACGCGGGAAATATACCGGTAAGGAATTCGCGGGATTTCCCCATGAGCCTGGCTGACCTCCAACTAACCCGGCAGACGTACGTGTCTGGAGGGCGGGCTGCTTGCCAAGGCAGGCACGTGCAGCCGCGCGAGACTTCTCATTGCAGCGACGGAATTTTCGGGCAGCTATGCCAGTTTCGAGCTCTGTGTGAGCTAGGAAAGACGTGTGAGAGCGGAGCTCTCACCGGCTGTACCGTGTCCTGTTAAGGACATGCTGCTGAGTGCACCCACACCCACACGCACACACACACACGACATCACCATCGCATAGATTCCTTGCCTGCCTTCGGCAAGAAATCAATAATGTTCATAGCTCTCTCTTGAAAAACAAGTTTGTGTATACTCAGAAAATGACCACAGATGACCTTAAAATACCCTTCCAAATGGCTGATGAGTACAGATGAAAACTAAGTTTGTATATCGTAATGCTAATGACTGAATTTATGCATCTCTTTACCCTAGCTTAACTTTGTCAACTTCAGTGTCTGATAGGACAAGACAGATCAAAGCAGAACTTTGTAAATCAATCCCTGGAAATCATCAAACAGTACCCAAACATGGTGTTTATCATAATTATTTCAAAACTACCCCTCTATTGAGGAAGAAGAATTCATTCCAAACCAGTTACACTCTGACTTACTACTCTATACAATGCAACACGATCCTATGTAGACTAGGGAACATGACGAGGCATGGCTCAGTTACAAATTGAAATTGTTTAAACAACTTAAATTTGATAGAATTCTTACATTGACAGGGTATCCAGGTAAATGACCAATAAATGAAGTGGCATAAGGGTAGTCCAACATGGCTTGATATGTGAAAGCATTTCGAATCCATCCATACAGGTGGGAAACTTCACTCTTCTGTGTCATTGGTGAACAAAGCCTGAAGGTACTGGACAATTTCTTCAGACCTAGGAAACATGATACCACAATTTTATGTGTTATGATACAAAGCATTATTATAGTTTGTGTAAGTGACCACCAGGTAAGAGAATAAGTGAGTTGGGAAACTTTGATACCCAATGCATGCTGGAAAGTGTACTGTACCATAAGAGAGACTGCATGTGCAAGACAAATATTGTGTGTAATCACACACAATTTTAAATTTTTTAAAATTATGGTTCTCTAGACGTCATTCACAGGTCAAAAAATTTGCTTTGTAGGAAATAGTTCTTTTGCAAGTTATTCTCCTTACCGTGGCCCGAAACTTTTGGGCAGTATGATGGTTAATTGTGCAAGACAAGAAAACAGTCTCTCGAAAGCTTCATATCTGTACGGAAATATCCATAGACTTGATCCATGGTACTACATGCAAAATCCAATTTCCCAACCCGTCTATTATGCATTGATGGAATATGCAGAAATGTAGGTGAACTAGCTTCAAGGCAGAATTGAAGAACTAGTTGACTACAGAACCTGATATGAAGATGTTAAACTTCATTTCTTGACAAGCTCTCATGATGCAAAGGATACTGGTTGGTAATTCTGAAGCAGGACATACAGTTTATACACACAACCTTACATTTAACCAGAATACAGACATTCATACAAGATTTGATAAAAAGTACTGCAGAGTATACTGTACATGTGCAGAATAATTAGCAATATGAGACATTTTCTCACAAGAAGTCATGAATAGTCATATTCCAAGAATGCTTCACAATCACAGGCATACAGGGCTGGGGGACTGGGGGCTATACACCCCCATTCATGCAGAAAATATGATATTTTCATTTTCAGGCAAAATACAGGACATTTTTCAGGTACACATGCTTAAAACTTAGGCAAAGGAGCTTTGCTCCACTTGAAAGTGTTTCCATTAAATGTTACAGTAACAGTGTATGCATGGCTAGAGAAATTCATATCACAAAAAATTGAAAACCTCTGGTGACCTTAACATTTTGCCTTTGACCTTTCTTTAATTCAGAAGTCATTCGTTACTCAGTTGTAATCATCTCCCATGCAAGTTATAACCCCCTAGAAATACCTCCAAGCTTATAGGAAGTATTGCCTTTAATCTCAATCTAACAACAGAATCCTAAAAGTACAAAACATGCAGCACCTTTGTTGAATTTATATTGGACTGTATTCATTATTTACAACAACATCCCATGAAAGAAACTGTTTCAGTGTAAAATGGAACAAATGTATGGATCAGTTCAACTTGTAAAATGCTTGAAAAAAAGGTGTTAGGCATGACAGTTGAAGTAAATACTCACCAACAGTCCCTTGGTCTGCCAATTTGCCAGCAATGTCAAAAGCTGACTTAATCAGCACAGGACAATCTTTATTAACATCTTCAAAATCCTTCAAATAACAAGAAATAAAAGTGAATTTTTCCACCTGAGATAAGCTGATTTTACCAACCTTCATTTGCAAAACTTCTATCAGGCCATCACTGTGACATACAGTAAAATGCATAGAATAACAAACACACCTGAGAACCTGTCAACAGTTTGAGGGCAAGGTACTGTTTTGACTGCAAAGTAATTGCAATCGTCTTTCATCATAAAGTTTGTACTGTACTTTCAACTAATAGGCCTACAACCAGTACCTCACATCACAAAACAGCAAAGTTACTGTGGTAAGTAATATCTGTCAGCTCTTTAAATATGTACACCCTCTACACTACTACCAATACATCATACCATCAGCTATACCTGCAGACATGCCCACAGTAACACCACCATGGCACATCATTCACACCAGCACTCAGAAATACTCTAGATGATAAAATATACTGTCAAAACGACACTTTCATCAAATTAAAGCAACTGTGCTGTATATCCATAAAATCGTGTTGTTAAGTGTAACTGCATTGATATGCAGGATCACTTGTCACATTGAACCAAAGTAATCATTGTCTAGCCCAGAATACATGGTTGTAGCTGAGATGCGAGTGCATTCTTACAGTATTGCCTGCCTCTTATACAGTATGGAAGTAATTATGGCAGAGTGCAATATGGGCTCTGCCTCACACATAATGACAAGACATGTAACAGTTGAGGTACATTGTACCCTTAAACTGGACCATCTTTATGTCACAGTATATTCTCATTTTTTGAATGGCAATTACAAACTCTATGTAATACAGTATTTTACCACATGACTGATTTTCTACATTTTTTGTTCATAACACTGAAAAAGCAAGCTGATAACATTCACAAGTTAACTTCAGTTGAAGTGCAGCCCAATTTTTGACTCAGTGAGCAACCATACTATAGCAGCAGGTCATGATGAAACAAGCACATGGGCCTAAAAGGAGCTATGATCCATTTGGAAGCTGGTCACCTCCAATTCAACAGCCCTAGTGATCCTGTTTGGGATGTGTTGAACAATGAACTCAGCCCAACTGAGATTCAAATTGATTTGATATTAAAGTTTGACTCTAAATGAGGCCCAATCAGGTGTATTGACAAGAAAAGTAGTACCCATCATAAAGATACCTGCAGGGCCTGCAAAATTGTACATTGTGCTTATAATGTTGTAACTTTACCTTTGTGACATCTTCAAAAAAGTAGCTCTGTGGTACATTGTTGGAAACAGACAGTATTGGTGCACTCGAAGCAATAGCACCTAGAACTAGGTTAGGGTACTTGAATCTCATGTAGGCACTAAGCATTCCCCCATAGCTGGATAACAAGAAAGAAACAAGAGCATCAGTGATGCTGTAGCTCAACTACAATTTCCCTCACACACAGTTACTGTTATGTAGATTAATTAGGCATCCAAACCAAGGAGTCATGGACAGCCATGATCTAGCACCTTCAGTGCCACAGATGTAAATGGTCACAGCAGTGGCATACCAGAGTTGCCCAACTTGCGACAGCTTTTTTTAATGTTATACTGTAGCCAATTCCACAGACAAATATGAAATGCTATTCATACCCCAATTTGTCAGGCCCAGGCAATATACACCTGTATGTATCATACAGAACCAAAACTTTTATAGAAAAGCATTGGCATGGATCTCCCCATCTGACCCTTTGTGACACCAAATGGCATTTAACAACAACACAAAGTACACCTTCACTGTATGATGACCCCTCATCCACTGAACACTCTGGACAAATCTGATACTGTTCCAACACAACCCCTAGTATTTAAACGCCTTTGCTTGATTCCACTGTTTGACCTCTTTGACCCCAATGACCTTTGACCTTCAAACTTTCAAAGGTGCAACTTTTATGACCCATCATCTACATATATCTACTGGAAACTCTTGTAAACTTTGATAAGATTCAGACACCATCCTTAGAAATTGAAGGCTATTTGCATGATTCAATTGTTCAACCATTTTATGACCTGAACTGACCTTTGGTCTTCTTCAAAAGTGCAACTATGATGACCCATCATCTCCTGAACAACCTGGCCAACTTTGATAAGATTTCGATAAATACCTGTACCACCTAGTAGGTGAAGGCTTTTGATTGATTTAACTGTTTGAACTCTCTATAACCCCACATGACCTTTGACCTACTTCACAAGTACAACTTTGATGACCAATCAGCAACTGTCTGGCCAACTTTGATAAGATCTGGATGTAACCTCTAAGAGTTGAAGGCTTTTTGTGATCCCAGTGTATAACTTTCTTTGACCCCAAATGACCTTCATTAATCTACTTCAAAAGTCCAACTTTGATGACCTGTCATCTACTGAAAACTCTGGCCAACTTTGATAAGATTTGGATATAACCTCTAGGAGTTGAAGGTTTTTGCCAGGTTTCACTGATTGACCTCTTTTTGACCCCAAATGACCATTGACCTATTTCAAAAGTACACCTCTGATGACCTGTCATCTACTGAATGCACTGGCCACATTTGATAAAATTTGAAGATAACCCATATGAGTTGAAGGCTTTTGCATGATTTTACTGTATGGCCTCTGTATGACCCCCAATGTCTTGCAGACACCAGCCTTTAAACCAATGTTGATGGACAGACAAACAGAGAGACAGACACATGGCCATGACAATAGCTCAACTTGTTGAGCATAAAAGTGTAATAGCACATAAGTTTCCTTATTAAAGTTATGGAAGAACAAACATTATATGGGTATCAGCAGTTGTTTCAGGGCTCTGGCAAAATATTAACTAAAGAGTCACACAGGTTACAGTATTTTACATGCAGTATGGTAAAATAATTTTATTAAAATTTCCCAATGATAAGAATTCACTCCAAGTGAGACTGCTCTGTGTATACAAATATTGTAACATTAACTCTGCATCACACAAAGGTACAGCAGAACACCACTAATTTGAGATGATTCCTCTGTATATTGTTACCATTTTTTGGAAAGGGGGGGGGGGAGGAGGGGGAGTCATCATCAGTGACGGTACCGTGTAGACAACTTTGCTTAAGGGACACATACACTAAGTTTGTAAGGTACTGTACATGTAGTTGCAAACTATGCAAAGACAGAATTTAAAGGTAATCTGTACAATTTTTTGCAAAGCATCCTTCCACTATATGTACATAATAATATTTTAAATGAAGTGTCACTTGAGGTAACCACTAAATTAGCTCAAAATGTCCACATCTCAGTGGGTGTAGTAACTGGAAAACACTGTAAAAGGCCTAATGATGAGCATTCATAGGCATAGGAGGGGCTGGGGAGGCCCCAGCCAAATATTTTTTTGAAAATTTGGGCAGTATGGTGAGAATTTTGGGGGCAAATACTGAAAGAAAAATAATGCAATGATGCAGCTACGGCTGATCAATAGTTAAAAACTTCGTTGGTAATTACAATTAAGTTCTGATTTGAATTGTACCAGCATATACTGTATATATTTGGTATTAATTCACCATCCCCCCACACCGATGCCAATTTTTTTAAGTAACTAAAATACGTAAATTTTTTAACACAAATTCTCCTTCAAAGGTAGTATATGTGGCACCAGATTGCATGTAAGGACACCTGATTTTCAAAAATTTTCAAAGGGGAGGGGGGGATACCCCCTTCCCCAGGCCGGCGATCACACAACCTAAAGCATACCCACAAAACCATGAGCGAAATTCTGACTGTGCCACTGATTTTATCATAATTACTGCAACGACTTCCCCCAAAATTATAATCAATATGGAAGGGTAATAACACTGCAAATGATTGTAATTGGCATGCCGTGTGATAACCCATGCATGCCTACATGATATGTACATTAAAATGTTGAACGTGCATGGGGCGTGTGGATAGTTTTGGTTATATTCTTCAGGCAAGTCGTTACAGCCCCCCAAATCAACTTGGGCTCCTATGCATATGAACATTCATTTGAAATGTAGCTATACCTGCCAGTTGCAAACTTCTAATGGGTTGACAGGCTACAAATCAAACCAAAAGAATTACAAACATGTGATAAACTCCTGCTTTCAAAATACTGAGCAAACAAATAATACATTTTATGACAAACCTGCCCCCAAAGCAGATGACAGGTGTATTCTTGCCCAATTTTGTCTTCAAGTATTTGATCAGAACTGCAAAGTCAGCCATTGCCTGTTCTATTGACAAGTATCCAATATTAGTACCATTAAACGAAGAATTCCCAAAAGGTAGTGACTCTCCATAGTATCTCTGAAGAAGAGAATGAAAATCTAGAAAGCATTTGACATGCTGGAATAAATTAGAGAGCAACAGATCTACTAACAAATTTTAAACATACTGTACACTAAAAGAAAAGAGAGAAGGTTTTGTGCTGTATTTTGTGCTTTGTCCTAGCCTGTATTAAGAGCCTTCAACTGTAGGACAGTATTCCAACCAGTGTTTCCTCTAAGAAATTATCCATTGGGTCAATAAACCCAATATGAGAAAATTTGATTCACTAGAAGTTTCAATGCCTAGCGTTCACACTGCATCAACTTTAGGAACAAATGAAACTCTCTTTATTTTTTACCATGAACATCAGTGCGTCAAATGGAAAAGTCATTGCATCAAAATTCCAACCTCCAAACTCAAACAACAACTGAATATCTCCAGTACCCGAATGCTTTGACTTTCTAATTTATCAAAATGTGTGAACATTAGATTATAATTCAATTTTACAGATATATTGTAACACACTTCATAACAAATTACTTACAATATCACCAGTCACAAAATAACACAAACAGGTCAGTTTGCTTAGCTGAAAAATATTGCAGCCTGTAGTCCCAAAAGTAGTACAATGTGGGGGAATACCATACCAATGATACCACTAGACTGATGGCTGACTTTATCGAGGATTCACTAAACCAAAGATATGCTTGACTGACATTGTACTTGGGGTTAAAGCTAGAGTTAAGAATAGGTTTAGATACCTGAATAGAATTAGGGTAAGGATATGCATTTATGGATAAGCCTAGATTTGAGTAAAGGTTAGAGTTAGGATTAGTCTTCAGTCTAGTGAACCTTCTATCTAAAAAGCCTTCCGTCCAGTGGACCCTGCTCATATACAGTAGTTGAATAATCATAACATCCTCATTCCTGTCCTATTATCATACTTACATGTTCTGCAAATACAATATAGGCTGTCAGATTTTCTCCAAACTCAAACATAATTCCAGTGTTGTTAGCAAAGGATGTTATGTCACCTTCATTGCCTGTGTAAAATAACATTGGTGACCCCTTCTTCCAGTACTGATCTGTGGTAAAGAATGATTTGTATTGGTAAAATATACACAAACTGTATTAAACTATGTCCAGTTCATAAAGTCCTGTTCCTATACACTTATAACCATACTGCAGACCTGTGGGGGAGGGCTGGTCAGCTGCAGCTATATGCTATTTTTGAGCCATGTATGCTACTGTATATATGATAAATAAAGTAGGACCAAGGACAGATCCTTGCGGCACACCACTAGTCACAGGAAGCCAGTCAGATTTACAACCATGCAAAACGACTCTTTGAGACCTGTTACTGAGCCAGTTCTCAATCCAATTTACCACAGATGATCCTATGCCATGTGCTTTCACCTTGTTAATTAGACGTTTATGAGGAACTTTGTCAAAAGCCTTACTAAAATCTAGATAAACAACATCAACAGGGAGTCCTTCATCAATCTTCCTTGTAACAATTTCCATAAAATGTAACAAATTACTAAGACAGGACCTTCCAGACCTGACACCATGCTGAGAATCATTAACAAGATTGTATTTGTCCAAGTGATTTATAATACTATCCTTCAAAATGGACTCCATAACTTTACAAACTTGTGAAGTCAGGCTTACAGGCCTGTAGCTACTAGCTTGGTTCTTTGAACCCTTTTTGAACAATGGTGTAACATTTGCTAATTTCCAGTCAGATGGCACAACATTATAAACAAGACTTTGACTAAAAATCAAGCTCAAAGGTTGAGCAATCACATCAGCAAGATTTCTCAATACAACAGGATAAACATCATCAGGCCCTGGAGCTTTATCATGATGAAGACCAAGTAATTTTTTCAAGACAACTTCCTCTGACAAATCAACATTACCTAAGACATCTACATCGTCATTAATAAGACTGTCACAAACGGGAATCTCATGTACATTTTCTTCTGTAAATACTGAAACAAAGTACTCATTCAACATCTTAGCATTAATCTCATCATCAAGGACAACCTGACCATTACAATCAACTAGAGGGCCAACAGTTTCTTTGGTCCTCATTTTACTACGAGCATATTTATAGAAGGACTTAGGATCATCCTTAATTCCCAAAGCTAACCTCCTTTCAAATGCACGTTTTGCTGCACGGAGAGTTTTAGTAGAATCATCAAGAGCACTTTTATACCTTAAAAAGTCATACTGACTATGAGACTGTCTGTACGTCTTCCAACACCTTAATTTCCTTTTCCTAGCTCTATCAACAGCTTTTGACCACCAAAGAGGCTTATTAACCTTTTTACTCTTCTTGAGTGGAGTGTGCTTTAAGACCACTTCCTCAAGTTTACATCTAAAAAAGGACCATTGGTCCTCAACAGATATATTTTCAAAAGCAGCAAACCAGTTAACTGATTTGAGTTTACTCCTCATGACTTTAAAATCCCCTCTTCTATAATCATAATAATAATCTCTCCAAGAAGTCACTACAGTATCCATAATCAATTTAAAAGTAATGAAGTTATGGTCGCTGCTAGCAAACTGCTCGTGAACAATCAAATCCTCAACCATACAATCATTAGAGGACAACACTAAATCCAAAATATTTTCACCCCTGGTAGGCTCATGAACATGTTGATGAAGAAAACAATCTAAAGTTAAGTCAAGAAAAGCTTGCCCTTTACTACCAGAGTGCAGCCGCACCCAATCGTTCTATGATACTACACTATGATACTACACTAGTAATACTATGAGCATCAGGCGAAAGGCATGCAAAGCTATTAGATAAAACTGGGTCAGAATTGCTAAAGAGAGAACTAGAAAAGTTTGGGATACCACATTGACAGCAGATCCAGGAAGCATTACTATTAGCTGCTATGCCCTGGTAAACGGCAGAGTTCATACTCATACAGTTTATATGATACCAGCCTTGGCACTGGTCACAACAGACAGCCTGTTGGCCCCATTTGGCTGCTTTGCCACACAACACACATGGAAACTTAGGTGTGTATGGGCCAGGGTTGGGGTGCAGGTCCCCAGAAAGCATGATGACCAAGATTGACAAATACGACACAGTAAGCTTAAGAGGCCGAGTGCCTGGAGGGGAAGGTAGACCAAGCTTAAATTGATGATGACTAGCCAACAGGGCAGTTAGGCTGGGTATGTGTTCAGCATAATTAAAAGGGACTGCATATAGGTTTGTAATACCCCGGGGCTCACACTTAGATACAACAATATTAATAAAGCTAGAGTATTCATTATTGAGGGGAAGCCCAAAAATATTAGGGAAGAAACGAAGACTAAAACCGGACAAAAGGAAGAGCATGTATAACAATCCACCACCCCCCATAATTACTAACGGAATAACGACCCTTCAGCATAACGACCCTTCGGAATAATGATCAGACCCCTTCCCCAGGTCATGTCCCACTCTAATTAGTGACCTAAATCACTCTACAGGCTACTGTACCGTCAGGCCTTATTAAGGCTATTATTGTATTTCCAACAGTAGCACCTGGTATGATAACCGAAACTACCAGTCCAATGTGCGGAATGGGACTGTTAATTTAATTGGCTGGTACACCTAGGCTGTATGAATTGTAACGTTAATGCATGATAAACTGGCTTACCCGTGTACAGATATCGTTGCTTGTAAGTTTGGTTACTGTTGCTTCGAAAGTTGAAGTGGTCAATTGTCTGATCAAAATAACTGGTTTTCAGCTTGGAAATTTCGATTGCTGAAATATTTACGAATTCTAGGCTTACACAAATTACAAAAACTGCGAGACACTCCAGTTTTCCCATGTTGAGGGAAAGGAATGCTGATGGTATTCTGGAAGTTGTGAAAAAATACGGTTAGTACTTGAGTTGTGCCTTGTTGGGCGAGAGCTAGAATACACCTAGTGCCAAATGCAGTACACGGAACACTGATAAATATTGTTCTGTGATGCAGTAGAGTGCCCGGCGGGCATTATTTTTTTCCCCAGGACGAACGTGGGCAAATCGAGTTTTCAAAAAATTTTAGATTTGTTTCAAAATGATGGTTGGGGTTACAATTCAAGTCAGGGTTACGAGGAAGGGGGTTATTTGGCCCGTTCTTTAATAATCCGGCGTCAGAATTACAAAAAAAGGGTCGAAAAGCTGTCATTTTGGAATTAGAGGTGTGGCCTATTTCCAAGAAGCTGATTGGTCCATTGGCCAGATTTTCCCTGACTCGTCCTGGGAAAAAAACTACGCGCCCGGCGGACGTGTATCCTGCTATGGAACGCCGATCGTACAAATATTATCGACATTGCGTGCATACCCTATTGTAATTAGACACAAACGAAACCAGTAGACACAAACGAAACATTAGACACAAACGAAACATTAGACACAAACGAAACCATTAGACACAAACGAAACATTAGACACAAACGAAACCATTAGACACAAACGAAACATTAGACACAAACGAAACCATTAGACACAAACGAAACATTAGACACAAACGAAACATTAGACACAAACGAAACCATTAGACACAAACGAAACATTAGACACAAACGAAACATTAGACACAAACGAAACATTAGACACAAACGAAACCATTAGACACAAACGAAACCATTAGACACAAACGAAACCATTAGACACAAACGAAACCATTAGACACAAACGAAACCATTAGACACAAACGAAACCATTAGACACAAACGAAACATTAGACACAAACGAAACATTAGACACAAACGAAACAGTAGACACAAACGAAACAGTAGACACAAACGAAACATTAGACACAAACGAAACAGTAGACAAACGGCCTCGGTAGGCAAACAAATCATTAGACAAACGGAATCGTTAGACAATCGAAAACAGTTACGAAATTAAGGTATACACGCAGATCAGGTATGCACGCGAAAAGAAATTTCAAAAAGAGTCAGAGCGCACCTGTTTGATTACGTAATAACGTGATGAGATATATAAGTGTTTTTGTCCACATGAAATTGACGGGGATTAGTCAAGGATAAATGAACTATTAATCTGCTGTCAACGTAGGTGGTTTTACAGAGCTACACGTGTCGGTTGATTTTTTCAAGGACTGGCATTGCCGAGCAAGATCAGAATAGCGATAGCCCATACAAAGTTTTACCTCCCTGATCTGATACTGTAGCAATAACTGCTGTATAAATCACTCTGCTACTGCTGTAAAATTTTTGGGTATTTGAGGGTCCTCGGGTGCAATTTGGTGCAACATTTTGGACAAACTTTAAGGAAAATTACTGCAAAGTTTGACATTTCTTACACAAGAGACAAGTAAGGGGTTTTTGCCCTCGAATTTTGGGGGGCGGAAGCATACTTCAGCCCCCACATTTTTGACTGGGGCTTAAGCCCCAGTAAGGGCGGTTACAGCCCCTAGCTCAGGGGGGTGGTAGTTTGAAAAGGAGGGGGCCAACATGTCCGAATAATGGTAGTTTTTACTTAATTTTTAGGACGCAAGAAGGCGCATTTTTCTTGTATTGAGGGGCGCCAGATTGGTCATTGGGGTAGTTGTCCCTAGTCGCCCCCTGAATCCGCCCTTGGCCCCCAGCCCGCCGCTTCCTACGCCTATGAGTTAAAGTAAAAGTTAAAAGACGGTCACAGTAAGAGAGCTACTAGGTATTTAACACTTTCCAAAATCACTAAATGTTGTTATGTAATATTGTTATGTAAATATTGCTATCGTTATAGCTGTTACAGAGACATGACAACGAGCGCCCGCCTCAATTTTCATTTGAGGCTGCATCTTTGTAAGGTGTGGCAGCTGCCACGGCACAGCCTTTTACAGCGAGCGCCAAAAGCATGGGGCGATAAGTTGTTATCTAGAAAATGTGATAGCTTTGGGGCCTTCCTGAATCATTTCTGGGGAAAATCCTTACGTAATATATGTTACATTTTTCTTATGGTAAATGCAAATTACAAGTTGTAAGCGTTTAGGTTAACTTGATGAGGATGCTGTTAGTTTGTGAGGAAAGTGAACAACTGGATGCGTTGCAACGGTTTTGCCGGAAATATCAATTTACTCAAGCCATCCCACAGGATAACACGTCGAGGCAATTTAAAAATAAAAAAAAAACGTTCTCATATCGACGGCAATTGACTTATATTAAATTTAATTCATGTGAAATACCCCGTAGAATTGAAACCGCGATGCCCTACACACGGATATACTTCTGAATTGTAAATCCAAATACCATTGTGCGCCTACTGACGTACATGTAATACAGTCAGTGGCCCTTGTTTCCGGTTGAAAGTTACACACAGAGCGGTGGGCCCGCGGAGGCTAACAACCGTGCTCTGAAAGAAATTTTAACTGAAGTACAAAACGGGTGTCTAGAAAAGTAAGACCTAGAAACATAAGACCTAAGACCTAGAAAGATAAGACCTAAGACCTAACACCCAAGACCTAGAAACCTAAGACCTAGAAACATAAGACCCTGATAAAATTCATACTGCTGCTGTCAGGAACCATCAAAGATACTGTAATACATATTTCAGACTATGATTAATGCAAAAATAAACCACAAACTGGGTGTGGGTGATTTTTCATCAGGGTCTTATGTTTCTAGATCCCTGTGTGGGTGTCTAGAAAAGTAAGACCTAGAAACATAAGACCTAAGACCTAGAAACATAAGACCTAAGACCTAGAAACATAAGACCCTGAGAAAATTTCATACTGCTGCTGTCAGAAACCATCGAAAATACTGTAATACATATTTCAGACTATGATTAATGCAAAAATTAATCACAAACTGGGTGTGGGTGATTTTTTATCAGGGTCTTATGTTTCTAGATCCCTGTGTGGGTGTCTAGAAATATAAGATACTCGGTCCTCTTTCATCCAATCAAAATTCAAAATGGAATTCTGTTTACTTATCAACATTTTTCCAGCCATATATAATCAGTTAAAAAAATATACAAAAGACAGCACAATTTTACATCTAAGCAGCCTTTAATTACCAACGATTTCTCAAAGGAGAGGGGACACTCCTCCCCCAGGACGGCAATCATGTAAGAGGAGTTTCCGCCGGTTCTTACCCGGTTGCTAATTATGTTGTAAAGACCTCCCTGCTAGCTAGGTGTAAAGGTATACCCTCGTGTGAGTCACTGGACATCCGCCAGTGCCTGGGGCGATAGTATCTCGCTGTCTCCCAGACCTCCCTGCTGGTTGTTCAGAGGTATGCATTAATAGACACAGGGAGAGCATTGTTTTACGTCAAATATATTCATTAAGTTAAGCCACGTGTTTTCCTGGATAAGGTAGGAAGCGTGTGAAGTTAAGAGAGAGAAGTGGAGTTGCGTTTTAGTCTTCCTTCTGTGCAGAAGTCTTGTCCCTGCCAGCTAGCCATTGCTACTGCAGTGTAAACAGTAAACTAGGCCGTAACTTCATCTTGATTATTACCAGAGACTTTGTACTGTGTTTCTATAGTAGTAGGACGAGTAATAGATTTAATGGACTGGAGTACTGTTTCCTTTATTCTTTCCATCAGTCTCGGCTTTAACTGTAACACTCAATAAAATAGTGTTACAAATTGGTGGCAGCGGTGGGATGATTTTTTTCTCACCTTTACGCCTATCTCTTGGATTTTCCTCACTTTGCTATTAGTATTACCTTGGACACTGAACCCCACCTCAATTAAAATGCCGACCACACCTGAAGCCGGATCTAGTACAAGTTCTTCTCATGGAGAGTCATCCCGTTCTACCGTTTCTTACTTGAACCTAGAACTACCACCCATCTTTATGGGAGCAGGAACTCAAGACTTCAGTGTTTGGAGTCGCCAGTTGGAGGTAGCGGTACAGGCATCCCCAACGTGTCGCGACCTGAATTTAGCTAAAATTTTACCGTCAAGGCTAGGCGGAGCAGCCTTCAGCTTCTGGGATAATCTACCAGCAGCTGACAAAGACAATTTTGATAAGGCAAAAGAAGAACTTTCCAGAGTATTTGGTCGGCGCCAGTTCCTAACAACATTTCAAAGTTTTCTTAATGCACGACCTAGATATCCGAATGAGCCGTTGGAAGTTTTTGCATCGGAGTTACGTCGACTTGTTTGGGAAGCATTTCCGACTTATGACGAAACCGCCAAAAACGGGGAACTTTTTCGTCGCTTCGCGGCTGGACTTGACCCCGCGCTTCAAGTAAAAGTACATGAGCACGGCTCTGCCAACTTAACGGAAGCGCTTAAAGTAGCAGGCCAAGTTGAACGAGCCCAAGAGGCTACCAAAATCTATTCGCCTGCTACGGTTTCTCAATCGAACTTGCCATCTACGCCAAAAGTCAATATGGTGACAGATCCTAACTCTGATCTCGCAAGGGCGCTTCAGTCCATAACCAAACAACTGGACGACTTAAGAGTGGAAATGAACTATATTCGCAAAGAACGTGATTTTGCTCGTAGTTCTCGAAGAGACCGATATTACAACTCTTCAAGGGAACCCAGCCGTGAGCGCTCTTTCCGGGATAACACACCCGATCGCGCTGGACGACCATTCCGAAGGTCTCCCGATTATTTTCGTAGCCCTGCCACAAGTCCTGGGTACCGCCGGCAAACCGAAAGAAACGACCGTTACAGTGAGGGCCGTCAACACTCCAGCCCCCCTCGATCTCGCCAGTCCCGATCTCCGAATTTCCGCGTGCGTTTCGCCAGTAACAGCCCATCACGTAGACAAACAACTGGAGAAAAAAACTAACTTCGGCTGACATCGCGGTCCAGACGTCAGCGTCTAGTGTATATTTTCATCGGACCCCAGAAACACCTCTTTCCTCTTTTGACTCAATAACCGATCCGTCTCCTTATATTACGGCTTGCATTGGCAGCGTCAAAGTTAGTGCATTTATTGACACTGGATCTGACATTTCTATTCTTAGTTCAGATTTTCGCAAGAGTGAGCCTTCTCTAACTTCACGACGCATGGGTTATGTAGGCACCCCTGTAAAAATGTGCCTTTTATTTGGACGGATAAATGTGAGCAAGCATTTCAATTTTTCAAGCTGACCTTAACAAACCCACCGGTACTTGCTTATCCGGATTTTGAACGTCCATTTATTCTGTTTACTGATGCTTCTAGTGTAGCCATAGGGGCGATACTTGCTCAAAAGCATGATGGTAAGGAACATGTAATTTCATATGCCAGTCGTGTATTATCCAATAATGAAATTAAGTGGAGTACTTATGACCGTGAGTTGTGGGCCATTGTATGGGCCATCCGTCATTTCAAACACTATTTGAGTAGTCAGCCATTTCGTATTGTAACTGATCATAAGCCATTAGTGGGTTTACGCAAACTTCCCATTGATAATGACCGTACTGGTCGCCGAAGCCGTTGGGCCTTAGAATTAGATCCCTTAGATTGGACTATTGAGCACAGACAAGGTTCGGCGCATGCCAATGCAGATGCCTTATCACGTGCTCCAGTTCCTATTTCAGTCAGTGTAACGGTAGGTACTCAAACTGAGACATTCGATGAGGATATCATAGCCTCAGTAAGTGAAACCAAAGTAGACTCAGGGAAACCACGAATGGTAACGGTCAATGCATAGACCATGTAAAGGCTTCCTCCTCACCTATTTTACTAGAACCTATTAGTTGTGTAACTGAAACTTCTAGATTACCTATCAATGCCACTTCCAGTGAGCCAAGCTCTGTACCCACGGGCCAGAATCTTTCCCAAAGTGATCATAGAATATGTTTAGATTCTTTTGTTTCGTACAGTGATATTCGTCAGGCTCAATTGGATGATGACGATGTAGCTCTTGTTATATCATGGAGGAAAGCAAATATTTATCCTACTTTTCAATCAATTCGGAATGGTTCATCTTACTTACGTAAATTATGGAGAAAATTTCCATCACTTGTTATGCATAATGATGTTCTTTGTCGGGAACTTGTGTGTGGGAATAAACAGGAAACGAAATTTGCTACAGTTATTCCTAAATCGTTAATTCCCGTCACCCTCCAGGCCTTGCATGGCAACGCCTTGTCTGGACATTATGGTGGTGACAGGACTCTAAAACGAGCACGACCAATTTGTTTTTGGCCCTTCATGTCAAGAGATATTCATACTTTTTGTCAAAATTGTGCAATTTGTGAATCTCGTCGTAATCCTGTTCCCAAACTCAAAGCCCCTCTAGGTACTTCTACTGCAAGTTTATTACCGTTTCATCGTATTGCCATTGATATTACTGAACTGCCTATCACGAGCCAAGGTCACCGCTATTTGCTCGTCATTACTGACTATTTTACGAAATATGTTAACTGTTATGCAATGTTAGACCAAAAGGCTGATACCGTAGCTCAGATTTTGTTTGACCAATATGTACGTCAACATGGAATACCTTTGTCCATTCATTCTGACTAAGGGGGTCAATTTGAATCCCACGTTTTTCAATCGTTATGTAGGCTTTTAGGTATTTCCAAGTCTCGCACCACCCCATATCACCCTCAGTCAGATGGGCTGGTAGAGCGTATGAACCGTACTTTAAAGGACCAATTAGCCAAATTTGTCCAGGATACAAATGAAGAATGGGATAGACTTCTGTCGTGTATAGAGTTGGCTTATAACTCAACGGTTAACTCGAGTACAGGTTTCTCGCCGTTTTACTTAGTCCATGGGCGTGAACCAAACTTGCCAGTTACTCTCTCTGTTTCTAATGACAATTCTTGTACTACTACGCCAAGTATGTATGCAAATCTCCTTTATTCACGATTGTGTCATGCCTTCAATATTGTCAGAAATAATCTCTTGCAAGCGCAAGACAATCAGTCTTATTACCACGACCGCACCTCTCGATTTGAACCATACGAACCAGGTGATTTGGTGTGGGTTACCAATGCTGCGCAAAGTAGGAATAAATTGGCTCCTAAATGGATAGGACCCTTCACTGTCCTCGAGTCCTTAAATGATGGGATCACTTACAAAGTCATTCGACGGGGTCCCGCAGCACATCCGCAAGTATTACATTACAACCGCCTGAAACCCTATCGGCAGCAGGAACTGGGGCCAGAGACGCCTACGTCCACACGGTCAGACTTGACTCAGTCTGAAGGGGGTCCGGTAGTTCCTGAGTATAGTGCGTTATCTGGGTCGCTTCCGCTAACACCACAGCCGGTCCAGCCGCTTCCCATTGCCTCGGCAACGGAAGCCCCCCACCATTTCCCACCCCCTCCAGGGTCAACCTCCCGCCATGGTAGGAAGCATATTCCTAATAGGAAGTACTTTAATCCAGATTTTGTAAACTGACCTTGCTCCTATGTTAAATTGTCTCGAGTAATTAATGCGCTGTTTTATCCCGATTTCTTTTCTATCATTCCTCGATCATTTACTATTATCTGATAATGCTCTGTCATGTGATTGCATTACGTCTGTAGGTAGAACTTACACTGTTTTCCGTTTCGTCAACGTTTTCTTACATTTTGAGTTGATATCTCTTGATAAGTCTATGAGGCTCTCATTTTGAAGAACAATAGCATCTATCGTGAGCCTCGGCATTCTATTATTTTCACTTTTGTTACTTGAATTTTGTAAATAGCCAACACCTTTCTTTCTATGCTCTGCATCTACACGGTTGATTGAGAAATGAGGACATTTCTACCCGCAGGAGGGAGTATTATGTAAGAGGAGTTTCCGCCGGTTCTTACCCGGTTGCTAATTATGTTGTAAAGACCTCCCTGCTAGCTAGGTGTAAAGGTACCCTCGTGTGAGTCACTGGACATCCGCCAGTGCCTGGGGCGATAGTATCTCGCTGTCTCCCAGACCTCCCTGCTGGTTGTTCAGAGGTATGCATTAATAGACACAGGGAGAGCATTGTTTTACGTCAAATATATTCATTAAGTTAAGCCACGTGTTTTCCTGGATAAGGTAGGAAGCGTGTGAAGTTAAGAGAGAGAAGTGGAGTTGCGTTTTAGTCTTCCTTCTGTGCAGAAGTCTTGTCCCTGCCAGCTAGCCATTGCTACTGCAGTGTAAACAGTAAACTAGGCCGTAACTTCATCTTGATTATTACCAGAGACTTTGTACTGTGTTTCTATAGTAGTAGGACGAGTAATAGATTTAATGGACTGGAGTACTGTTTCCTTTATTCTTTCCATCAGTCTCGGCTTTAACTGTAACACTCAATAAAATAGTGTTACAATCACTCACCCTAGACATGCTTTGCCCCCCCCTTGAAAATACCCTTGAGCCGCCCCTGAGTAAGATCTGTTTAGGGGTACTACAGAACAAATTGTATAAATCTCCACGTTTGAGGTACCATTCTCCAGGGTTTTTGTGAAAATCTCCAGGTTTACAAATTTGGAGGTTGACAGGTCTGTTCTTACCCTACATCATAGGCTTCTGTACATGCGTATTAGCGCTACTAGCACGTACTAAAAGCATGTGTTTCAATTCTAAGTGTGTCTGGTGCCCGGCGCATGTTTTGGTGGGAGAACTTTACGATCATAATTGATATATTTGAAGTTTCGAGTTACAGTGTATGACGTAAGCTACAGTCTACTCTAAGGTTCTTATCATAGAAGTGAATACTCACCTCGTTTCAGTACGTTTTATGTTGCTTCTTCTAGACAAAAACAGGAATAAAGTTTGTTGCATTAACTCAAATTTATTTTGACCCCTTCTTTTTTTAGTTTTGACACTTGTAAATTCATTCTAAAGGGTTAGTGACTCCTGAAAAAAATGATGAGTGAAAACCCTGCTGACAGCGGCAGCATGAAGTTTTCACAGGGTCTTAGGTCTTAGGTCTTATGTTTCTAGGTCTTAGGTCTTATGTTTCTAGGTCTTAGGTCTTATGTTTCTAGGTCTTACTTTTCTAGACACCCACACAGGGGTCTAGAAACATAAGACCCTGATGAAAAATCACCCACACCCAGTTTGTGGTTTATTTTTGCATTAATCATAGTCTGAAATATGTATTACAGTATCTTTGAGAGTTCCTGACAACAACGACATTATGAATTTTACTTAGGGTCTTATGTTTCTAGGTCTTAGGTCTTATGTTTCTAGGTCTTACTTTTCTAGACACCCACACAGGGATCTAGAAACATAAGACCCTGATGAAAAATCACCCACACCCAGTTTGTGGTTTATTTTTGCATTAACCATAGTCTGAAATATGTATTACAGTATCTTTGATGGTTCCTGACAATGGCAGTATGAATTTTTCTCAGGGTCTTAGGTCTTAGGTCTTATGTTTCTAGGTCTTAGGTCTTATGTTTCTAGGTCTTAGGTCTTATGTTTCTAGGTCTTACTTTT